>JAFEMH010004300.1:155000-217015 GCA_022495995.1 Adenophora triphylla var. japonica | reverse complement strand
AAGTAACATGGACAGATTATACTATCTTTAAACTTAATTTATTGAAGAACATGAAAAGCTTTTGAATGTTTAGCATACCCAACAAAAATACCTTCGTCGGTCTTAGCTTCAAATTTACCTCTATTTTCTCTTCCGTTGTAGAGAGATAAAACATTTCGCAAGCCAAAGATTTAGAAGAAAGCAATGTTGGGGATTACTTCCTCTCCAAAGCTTCATATGGAGTCTTGTTGTAGGTCTTGTTGATGAGGGAGCTGGGTTCTCGAGTGAAGCATGTTGTAAGTTAGGCTTTGCTTGACCCAAAAATGCCGAGGTACAGCTTCAGCCCGTAAATCATGGCCTTTCTCAGCCTTCAATCAGCGCATCCTTGTTCTTTCTTTCCACAACCCCATTTTATTGTGGAACACCAAAGATAGAGAAAGAATTGTAATCAATCCACGTAGTCATCACAATACCGATCAAGCAACACCTCGTTGTTTTTGAATTCTGTGTCCACTTATGCCCGATCTCACACTAATGATGTCGTCTTAACTTTTGAGTTTGGAGTCGTCTAAAGAGTGAGGATTAGAATTTACATCCAGCAATCATCCTTTGTGATCATCAATCCTCAAAGCCCACCGTATATCTTGAATAATCATCCCACCATCAGCTAATGTATATCTATTTCCTCCAATGATGGCGGTGAGTGACAGGTCCAAACAAATCAATGTGGAAGCGGCTTGTCAACATCCTCTTGCAGGTTCGAGGGCGCTGGTGCTTCTTTGGTGAAAGACAGAGGCGCGGCTTTGTTTACCAAGTTGAGCATGCACCTGCATTTCTCTGGATGGTGGTCCAGCTACTTTGGGTAAACCGCTGCAAACGAGGTTTTCCGCTTCCAATCTTACAGCAAGGATACTTGAAGTTCAAGTGGCTCAACCCAGGCTATGTGCCATAGCCAACTATTTTCGCTCACATTTTTAGCTACAAAACAGAGATTAGTAATACTACATGCAGAATTTAAATCGATAATGTAAATATTACTCTTACGAATCCCTGTGAGTAAGGTGACTCCGAAAATGCTGTCTTTGATAAAGCAGTTGGAAGATGTGAAGTTGCAATGCATTCCTTTGTCACAGAATTGAGAAATTGATAGGAGGTTGTGCTTGAGTCCTTCAACTAGGGAAACCTTCTCAATGGTTAGGTTTCCTCTCCTTATCACACCATACCCAATGGTTTTGCCTTTGTTGTTGTCACCAAAGGTTACAGATGGACCGCTTGCTTCCTTGACATCTTCAAGTAATGATCTATCTCCAGTCATATGTCTTGAGCAACCACTGTCAAGATACCATTCATTATCCTTAGAGTGACCAGCCGTTAAGCAGAGGACCTGAAAGATAAACATTAAAAACGAGGTCACCCTTTATTCTTTGGGTCTCCGAGGTTAGCATCTTTTGATAACCCACACCTATTTGATGAGAAGGGGATTACTCTTTGGCATTGGGTGTGAATCTCAAAAGGCATTCTGACCTTTCGTAACCTAAACCATCACACACATAGCATTTATAAAAGCTACAAGCAAAGATAGAGGTTTTACTAACTCCTTACTTTTCTTAGGATTAGCATGCGGTTTGGGAACTACGGTTTTGGCCTTCACAAAGGTAGTCACTTGTGATTTGACCGCGGTCTTTCTGGGAACGCTCCCCTTGCTTTTGAAGGCAGGAGGTGCGGTCGAAGAAGAAGGGCGGTCAGCCGTGCGGTTGACTGCACAACCAACTTCACCAGGAGCGGTTGAAGTAGAAGTGCGGTCAGCAGCATTAGAAACCACCTCTGCGGTTTCAACTTCAGATACTTTCTTTTTCATCTGAGAGTTTTTCCCAAGCTGTTTCTTTGGGTAGACATAATGGAAGTTAAGTGGAGCTTTTATTTCATGTCCTTTACCCGTAGAAATGGAATGCTTTTCCTTAGGAATTTCTTTAGTTAGTTTAGAAATTTCCTCATCCTTTTCACAGCAGGATGCACACTTCTCCTTTTCACCTGTTTGAAATCCGGACCTTCTTTAATTCCACCGGTCATTTGGGGATTCTAGTATTTGATCCAAGCGTGACACGTAATTTGGTCCACTCATCAATTACCTTCTGGAGGTCATTGTTTTGAGCAACCAAGTCATCGTTCCTAAGTTGAAGTGCAGATACCTTAGTTTCTAGAACGAGGTTTTTATCAGTAAGAGGAGACATACTTTTAACTTGGTCTTTAAGATTGGAAATTTCAGACCTCATTACAGTTTTCTCCGTCTTAAGCTGAGTAATTTCATCATGTGCTAAAGACAAAGCTTTCGTAACATTTTGAAATTTATGGATCATCATTTTAGCTTCCTTGAACATCCTTTCATATTCGATGGGAGAAACCTCTTCCACCAGTTTTTTCAAAATTTTCTTATTTGGAATTATTTTTGAAGGTGTAGCATTATTGGAAGGATAGATAGGTCGTGAGTAAGAACTATTCCCACTTTTTACACTAGGAGTAAGTTGCACGCCATTTTCCATAAATGCGATTTTGGTGGGAATACCCACTTCTTCATTCAACTCTAGCGACTCGGCGGCTCGGTATCTGAATCATTAGAAGTGTCTGCAACTAAGCAGAGATTAACCTCTTCGGTTTCATCATCACTTCCTTCTTAAGAATCTGTTTCAATCCAAGTTGCTAGTTCCTTGGAATTCTCTTCCTCTTCAGCAACCATTCCCTTGCGACGAGAAAATTTCGCAGGAGAGGTTTTCTTTTCCATGTATTCAAATCTAGGCTGTGGACACTCGGATGCCAAGTGACCAGGTTTTCTATAGTTGTAGCAAACTAGATCACTCTTTTTTTTTGTATCACCAGCCTTGAAAAAGTTGCTGGAGGTTTGCCTTTATAAAATGATTTTGTGAAGGGTTTTGAAGATTTTCTAAATTTTTGAAATCTTTTCACAAACATGTCAAAATCATCATCATCCATTTCGATGAGCGATGCAGTTGATATGGAAGAATCAGTGGTTTGATTTGATGTGGTTGGTTTCTCCTCATGTTCCACTACGGACATGAAAAGTGATTTGGTTTTCCCTTCAACCTCTTCAATGTGGTCTAATTTAAGTTCATAGACTTTAAGGTTTGCATACAAGTTACTTAACGTCCAAGTATTCAAAGCCTTAGAGTCTTCGAGGGATGTAGCTTTATTAATCCATCGAGAACCCAAAGCAGCAAGGAAAGTCATATTGACTTCTTTAGGTGCGGTTTAAAAAACTGGTGGTCTTCGATGGCATCCCACATCTACTTTGCGGTTGTACAATACATGACCTTTTGAAGGGTTGACATGGGAAGGATTCCAGAAATGATGAACCTCGCTTTGCTGTCCAGAGCAGCTAATCTCTTTTCTTCATCAGTCCACTCAGCTTTTGGCTTTTCAACTTCTGGAGTTTCAGCACTGGTGGTTGAATTGGTGTTAGCCTTCATAGGAATGAACGGGCCATTTGTCACGCATTCCACTAGCATTTCATCGATAGTTTCCAAATGAATCAACATTCGGATCTTCCAGATGTCGAAGTGGTCTTCGTCCAAGAGAGGAATGTGTGAATAGTTAACAGTTGCCATGGTTTTTGAATTTGCCATATCGAATCGGCACACAAGCTGTTAAGCTTGAAAAACAAAGTGGTATTATAAATGTGTTTGTTCTGATACCACTTGTTGGTCCTAAAGGTGGCAACAAGGGTGAAAAACAGCTAGAGGGGGGGGGGGTAAATAGTTGTTTCAAATTTTTTGCCCTCTTTTAAAAACCAAACCTCTTGCTTGCAAAATCGCTTGCAATAAATATGAACTGCAAGTAGAGTTGTAAAATGCACAGCGGAATATGAGTATACACAGCGGTTTTGAGGAGCGATTTTGATAAGCGGTTTTAGGTGCGGTTTAAAAAACTGAAAGTGAGGTTTGACAAAGTTAACTGTAACGGCCCCAACTTTTCATAAATAAATATAATTTCATTCATAAATAAAATTCCCAAATCAAGATACTTTAACGGCTAGTACATCTAACCATAATTCAAATGCGGAACATAACTGTCTTTAAACCTTAACGGCTAGTACATCTAACCATAATTCAAATGAGGAAAATAACTGTTTTCAACCTTAACGGCTAGTACAACCCACTAGCTCGATAAGTACATAATTATAAATGCCAAACCCTAACCCTGATTCATGTCGATATCCCTGCGACCGATCAACTTCTCCTACCGCTTACCTGGGAGGGAAAAATAATGAAAAAGGCGTGAGCGAACAATGCTCAGCAAGTTCATACGGAATCTCTCCGGGTACTAAGGAAAGATGACCGAAAGAACGAAACCAATCAATTATATTTCAACGAAAGGCTATCAACAATAATCTTAACTGTACACATTCAAAATACAGTTATCATACTTAAAGAGAACATGGCCCTATCACAAGTTCGTCAATTCCAGAGTTTCAAATACCTTTCAGGGTGTCACACCTTTTCAGGGTGTTAAGAGAATAAGAGACCTTACACCTTTTCAGGGTGCTCCCTTATTATGATATATCATGATAATCAAACTACTTCATCAAGTAGCAATTTAAAAGTCTAAGTTCTTTTCAATCAAACTAGACTATCTTAATTAATCCTTTCCAATCAGACTAATCTAACCGCACCTGTTTCAATTAGATACAGTTATAGTTCACATAGTATTCCATGTACAAGAATACATAAGGCAATTTCAATTCACTTGGATACCCATTGAACAACATATATCAAGGGTAAGATAATCAAAAGACGTTATATCCACATCGGAGTTCAAATGCTACCGGCCATTAGTAGCTGCGCTTGAAAGAATTATGAGGAATCCTACATTAAAGGATGAATCTCAAATACTTAAGGAATGTAATCGCTTACCTTGGGTTACTTGCGTTTCCTTGCAAATCCTTCTTGCACGAATCTACAATCATGCAAAAGCGAAATCTCAACTTTAGGTACAATTTACTTCTATCTACTTAATACCTTTAATCATTTTAATCCACTTGGTTAACCTATGAGTTATTCTACTTAATTCCTTTTATGGTTAACTAATACCCTAACAATGTTATCAAAACATTCCTAGGGTTTCTAGGATCAATTCCCATTCATTACCTCCAATACTACACTTACACACACCACATTCACCTTATTCAGCATGCAATACACACATTAACACACACACACGGCATACCACACACCCACATCATACTACACACACAGGCACCCCTCTGTACATCCACTATACAGACCCACACAACACATTTACATACTCAGCAGACCCACAACACATATAAACACACACCACACACACATGCACCCCTCTGTACAGCCATATACCCTCCTGTACAGCCCCTGTACGCACACCCACAACACATACCCACACCTAAACATTAGCAACAGACACCAATTCTGCCCTCTGACACCTGACTTCACCCTCACACACACCCGGCAGCCATTCATACCCACACCACAGACACATACGCATACACACTGCACACAAAATACACACATACACCACCCTAGCTCATTATATGATTCCTAGCATGCCATACTTGAATCAATATTCAATATCTTTCATGCCTAATCCTTGGTTATAATCAAACAATAATGTTTCAGCATTCATTCATCAGAAATCTGCCAAATTCTTGGTTATACTCAACGAATAATGTTTCATGCTTCAATCTTAGTTCTAATCAACAATTATGCTTCATGATTTACATACCAAAATCTCGATTTCCTCAACCCCAGTTTTTCTTCTTACGGTTCTAGGATTTCTCTAGAATTTCCATAAGATTTTCTATCCTATAATCCCCAAAAGAGAAAGTTTGTTTACCTTTAATTTGAGGAGCTTGAACACCAACAGCTTCTTCTTCCCTTCTTCTTCCTCGGCACCCCTTCTCTTCTTCCTCTGTTGGCGCCTTCCTCCCTTCTGCGATCTCTCTCTCTCTCTCCCATTTTCTTTCTTTTAGCGTAACCTCTCTCTCAGCCGTGTCCCTCTCTTTATATATAACCCATGCGGCTCTTCCCCTCTTCTCCTTTGCCGTTAACAAAATATGGAGAGGCACCCCATCGCTTTCACCGGTTAGCATTACACCCAAGAGTCTCAAGGGCTTGAGAATTATATTTGGGTCATGGATTTAAAGTTAACCCAAAATAAATCAAGTCCAATTCCAAGTCCAAAGGAGGAACCCAATTTAGGCAACCTAATTCTAATATGCTAAGCCCATTAAATCTTTAATCCATCTAGGAAAAGGAATAGTGTAATTAATTAATCTTAATTAATTAATTTAAATAACTAACATAATTAATTAAGGGAAAACATATTTAAATAAATAAAGAGTATCAAATTTTAGGGTTGTTACATTAACTCCAAACACAATTCACAACTTGGATCACTGAAAATAAGATCAAACAAGGAAAGATAAAATAATTAGCAATGAACAGTAATGTAAAAATGCAGAAATGTAAAACACAATATTTGGAGTGGTTCAATCGTAAATGATTTACATCCACTACCAAGATGGTTAGTCTTGGATTTCTAAGAGTTAGAGTTTATATTGAGTATGAGAGAAAGATTACAAAAATACAAGATATTCAAACTCAAATCTAAAATCTATTCTATGAAGATCAAATCCTAGACTATAACCGGTGTATCTCAAATGAATAATCTATGTGATTAAACAAGTGAGGTGAGTGTGTGTGAGACAAGATCAAGGCTCTTTAAATCTAAGAGATGTAGAGCACGATGATTCTTGAAGGTGTTAAGGCTTGATTTCTGGGCTGGGAAATATTTCTTGAAGGAAGAAGATGAAGATTCAAAGGGCTGAATATTTTCTGGGCAGAGCTTCAACTTCTTATGAACTCACAGCAAATCAATTTCTCAAGCAATCTTCAAATGTTGAAGATTAGGGGTATTTATACCCAAGCATCAAGGAACTAGCCGTTGGAAATAGCTGTTGCAAGGACTGTACTTGATGCAATCTGATTGGTCCACAATATCACCTTTTTTTCCCTTGCTACAGTGGTTGCAGATAAAGCTGATCAGACTTCAGCTGCAAACAAGGTATGAAGGATATATGTCACCTTTATGAGATCCTTGCAGGTCTGCTCTGACATTGAATCACGTGACAAGATTTGGTGGTTGACTTTTGATATATGCTGACGTGGATTCCAATAGTCATAAATATGGAGTTCACTTCAAGTCTTCAATCATTGGAGCGGTCTGGTGTGAAGCGGTTTGACATGCGATTTCACCAGGGGAGGATTTCTAAGTGCGGTCTCAATATTTGAACTGTCATGCGGTTTGCTTAGAGCGGTTCACAACTGCGGTTGCACTGAGGAGTTCAAGAGCGGTTTTAGACAAAGGATTCCACAGAGCAATTTGCTAGGAGTGGTTTTGATGTGCGGTTCTGTAAGTACCCAAATCTGGCTCATGCCTTCCGGTTAAGTTTCCCGGCAATTCCGGCAAGTTTCCCGACAATTCCGGTAAGTCTTCCGGTAATTCCCCGGACTTTCCTAGAGTTCCGGAACAATTCCGGAACTGTTCCAAATCATCTAAGGGAAAAAGGGACTACTTGGAGCCAAAGAAACACGTTTTTCTTTTATATGGAATTCCTTCTAGAAGACTGCCACCTTGCATGTTTCTATAAGGAACTGGAAGTGGCTACTTATGTCGTGCGACATAATAGGCCATGAAAACTTCTAGAAGCTTGCCACCTTGCATGTTTCTAGAAGAATCTGGAAGTGGCTACTTATGTCGTGCGACATAATAGGCCATGAAAACTTCTAGAAGGTTGCCACCTTGCATGTTTCTAGAAGGAAAACGGTTATGGCTTGTTATGTCGTGCGACATAACAAGCCCATGCAGGCAGCCTATAAATAGAGGCCTTCACCTCTCATTTTGGACACCTCTCCTTCACCCCTCAGTCCCCCTCTATAGGGAATACGCCCAGAAGCATCCCCTCTCCTCACATACCCCCTAAAACACACACTAACCCTCCAAATCACCCACCATTCAACCAATACACACACACACTTCCCACACACATCAAGAACCAAAGGTTCTCCTAGCATCAAGGCTTGATTCCAGTCCCCAGAAGTTGCTGTTTTGAAGGCTCCTATATCTAACGTGATATAGGAAGTCGTGGTCTTCAAGGGTAACGATTTTCTACCCTTCTCCTTCCCCTATCTTCATTATATGTGAAATCTCTATGCTAAATGCGTTGATAATATGGTATTCTGATTAAAGTTGCATGCTTTAGTGTTATATTGCTTAGATCCATATCCATTTGCATATCATTTCATGTAAAAGCCCCGGTTTGGCATTGTTTTTGCATGAACACTCGAGATGAGTGTGGATCCCGCATATCCACACCCTCTTGAAGTGTTCATTATTGAAATACTTGCTCTCTGAGATCTATTTGTGAAGTAACTTGGCTATATTAATGCCTTGTTACCTCTGTAGATCCCAGCTGAAAGGTCTCTGCAAAGTGGCTAGTTATGTCACGCGACATAGGCAGCCTATGTCACGCGACAAACATGGCCAGTTTGCAGAAACTTCATCTTTTCACTTGTAATCTGGCTTTTACCTTTACATGCTCCCTTGAAATGATCATATACATGTTTTTGGGGTCTATCAGTGAAGTAACTTGGCCATATTGGTGCCTTGATACCTCTGCAAATCCCAGTTGATGAAGTCTCTGCAAATGGCTAAGTATGTCACGCGACATAGGCAGCCTATGTCACGCGACAACTTAAGCCAGTTTGCAGAACCTTCATCTGTCCAATTGGTAATCTGATTTTAACCCTCATCATGCTATAATCTGATGTCTATTTGCAATTTAGATAGTATCTTCATACATAAAAATGCCATATCTTTTCACTAAAATACCATTTTTCATACATAAAGGTGCATCCTTTACACCTAAAGACTATTTTCATGCATCAAAATCATTCCTTTTGCACTCAAAATTAACATCCTTTGCATTAAAATCTCCTTTTCACATTAAAGGCGCATCACTTGCATAAAAAGTCATTTCTTTACATAAAAATGCATCTTTTGCTTTCAAAAATAAAGTCTTTATGCATCACTTGCACCTAAAATGCTATTTTTCCCATAAAAGTGCATCCTTTGCATTAAAATCCTTTTTTTACATCAAAAAGCATCATTTGCAATCAAAAGCATCCTTTGCAACTTAAAAATGTCATATTTTCACTAAAGTGTCATTTTTATCATGCATTCCCCCATGTCCCCATTAGTAACCTTGGAACGGACCAGTGTAAAGGTCTTATCTTTACATCGTTCCTTCCATTAAATGTTCCATGATCTCTTTAGAAAGGGACAACCTTGAACCCTATATCTCCAATTATCACTTAAGACGAGTAAGAAGCATCTATATGAGCTCGACCGTCTTAAAGTGTAGGATTGACGGGCTAAGGAGATTCATTCCTAAAGAACCTCATCTTTGACTAGAAAGAGAGTCATTCTATCGATCATGCAAAGTCACGAGGTTAAAAAAAAGGCAATGATCACAAGTCCAAGATGAGGACGGGATCATAATCCCGAATACATAAAATCCAAGAAAATCCCGAGCGACAACCAATAAATGGTTTGTACGTCCGAAAGACGACTTGGGACATTTCCCCCCCTTTTATTTTCAAACACATGCACACAAGAAAGCACGCAAGCAAGCATGATTAATGAAATCTTGGGAGACTTGCTCCGGCAAGGCACCTTGGGTGAACGACGATCCGTTCTTCCCAAGGGGTAACTTAACCTCCGAACCCATAAAAACCTTTTTTTCAAAGTTTTGAGGTAATCAAAATGGCGTGGCGACTCCGTTTTTCAAATTAAACCGGATGTCTTCAAACTAGCGTGAATTTCCAAAATCCAACACACAAAATTTGGGGCACACATTCACAGTTTGGCGACTCCGCTGGGGAATTCCCAAAGGAGAAAAGCTTTTATTTTCAAAACAAAAATCGATACTCGGTATATAGGTGGAAACCACTTAACCTTCCTGTACACTCCCTGATGTGGGAGTTGGGATAACCGGCGGTTTAACAATCCCACGTACCAGTATCCCTTTTCGGAAATTTTTTTTTTTAAAAAAAAGAAAGCTTTTCCCTTTGAGCGGGTTAGACTCCCGTCGCTGATTTCATTAATCGTGCTTGCTTTCTTTACCTTGCATTGCATCATTTGCATCTTGGAATCTGTGCATACTTTGAACGGGAAACAACCCGAAAAATAGCAAAGGAGTGGAACCTGGAAAATTGATCCATGCAGTCGTACGGCTTAATCCTCCCTGGATTCTGACCGGACGGCCTCAGTGGCAATTCCACCAGGAAAAATTGAGGTTAATCTGGCAGTCCAAGCAGCTTGGGGCTATTCAGTTCCATGACTGACTGGGGCTCCCAGAAAATTTACGTGCTTATCTGCTGCATTTTCCCCGTCCCGAAAAATCATTCCTTTAAAACACATTTCATGAAAATCTCTGTTTTAACTCAAAAAGGAACATTTTTAGGAGACCGCACACTACGCGCACCTGATATATCCTGTACACTTTGCACGCACGTCCTTCAAACCCGGAGTGGTTCCGAGTGCGATCACGGACTGGCCTTACGATGCTCCGGGCGCGCACGGAATCATTCCAACCTCCCCATGGCAGCCAGTGTCGACCAATGCACAGTCCGTGTCACACGTTTCAAAAAACCGTGACTTTTTGGTTGGTTTTTGGTCTAGTCCGTGTCATATAGCCCAGTTGCATACCCTCGTAAAGGTCAAGCCTTAGTTCATAACGGAAGCCAGGATTTTCGCTCAAGCGGAACTCTGCCAAAATTCCGACAAGGAAAAATTGGTAGAACCTTGACTCCGACATTGACTTTGACCTTGACCCGCACGGAATGCGTAAGAGCCAAGACCGAGTCTTTGCCAAGAAAAGTCCAAAGATCTTTCGCTCAAGCGAAGCTCTGCCAAAATTCTGACAAGGAAAAATTGGCAAGATCTTAACCCGGCATTGACTTCAATTCTGACTCACGCACCGCGTGTGCAACGAAGTTCAATGTGACACTGTGTCATCCGGCTTTTTGCCGCCCGACCCATGCCTATTATCTTCTCGAACATTACCGAAAGTCAAAACGTCATTCGCTCAAGCGAAATTCTGCCAAAATTCTATCAAGGCAGAAAGACGAGACTTTCCCGGTATTGCCTTGACTATAATCCGCATCGCTCGTGCGTTAAAAGGTCCTATGACCCGCTAGACCCGTTAGGAGCGTTCTTTACTCTCGATCGGTGGGATCCGCGTGCCCTATAGGACCCTCGCCCGGGCCATCCACCTGGGAGGTCGAAATACAGGTGGAATACGAGGGGCTTATAGACGTAGTGACGGAACCCACTGATCCAGGATCTAGAGTAGTTGCGAAAAAGAAGGGCAAACCCCCTTTTCCAACCAAATAGGAATAAATAAAAGACACTGTTTTAAGTAAACTTGAACAATTAATGTAATCATAATTGCATGGTCCTATCTCTGATATCCCTAATCGAGACCTCCACGGTCCGATTTCCGATTTTCCTGTCCCGACCTTTCGCGGTCAAATCCCTAATCGAGACCTCCTCGGTTCGATTTCCGATTTTCCTATCTTGACCTTTCATGGTCAAACCCCTAATCGAGACCTTCTCGATCCGATCTTCGATTTTTCATCTCTCCCTCTTTCGCGGTCAAATTCCTAGTCGAGACCTCCTCGATCCGATCTCCAATTTCTGATCTCGACCTTTCAAGGTCTCATATTTTTCGATCAATTAGGATTAGGAGAAAATGTGTTTTGAGCAAAACTTAAGCAGATAAGTGCATGTTACTTGAGCCTTTAGCCTAAACACTTACCTCCGAGTCTAAATCTTACCTACCTTCGAATCTAAACCTTACTTATCCCCGAGTCTAAACCTTGCCTATCCCTTTCCCGCAGCGAAAAAGAAGTGGGCGAGAATACTAGGTCAGCGGCCTTTCAGTACGGAAACCTTAGGCAGAATCGTCAAAAAGTCAGAATGGCAGATTTGACAGAAAACAGTGAGGGTGCAGGAAATCAGATGGTTAGGAAGGAAGAGTTAATCCTGGCTTTGGAAAATGCCCATAAGGTTCATGAGGAACATCAAGCCATGCTTATCGACGCACTCCGTCGTCATGGAGTTCAGGTCACAGTTGAGTCGAACGGTTCTCTAGTAGTGGTCGAAGATGAGACTTCAGAAACAGTGATCTCAGTCCCTTCATCCTATAACCAAGACCTTCCATCCTACAACCAATACCTTCCCCCATCCGCATATGATTCTTTGTCAAGGACCACTCCTCCTCAGTCCTTTCCAACATCCCAGCTCATCAGGGCTTCATCGCCCTCAGCTCCTCATAACGGATTGAACTTCACCCTGCCTATCTCTCAGTTCCAGCAATACCTGCCAGTCTATACTCCAGCTTCACACAATCAGTTCGAGCTATGTGGCTATGTTCTGAAGCCCCTATACCCACCTGAATGCAGTCATGAGTTGCCAAAAGAAAATCTGGATGATTCAAGTTTCCAGCTGTCACCTACCAGATTTAATGAATTCAGCCGTCAGTTTGCTATTATGGTTCCCTCTGCCGATACAAGTCCGGTTGCGATTTCCAGTAACTCGAGAGTCCCCGTTGACCCCCATGTGGGAATATTGATGGAACAAGTGAAACAAATGCAAGAGAAGTTTGACTTCATGATGAGTATCAATACTCCCTTGACCCCAGACGTCGAACCAGGCAAGGAAATGACTCCACCAAGCATAACCCAATGCCACCAAAGACCAAACAAAGAACCGTACCCATGTCAGCACCAGTTCCTCACAAAGGGAAGAGTGTCATAGCCTCCTTCAGCCAAATCCAACAATGGAACCAACCGGACAATGGAACTCCGAGTCTTGAGAACAACAATGTCTCCCGAAAACCTCGCAATGCGGAGAAGCCTTTAAGCAAGATTCTGGAAGAGCTGATGAAAGAAAAGCTGATAAAGCCACTGAAGAATTGGAAGCCCAAGAACCCCAACGTTCGGGTGGATGAGTCTAAACATTGTCTTTTCCATCAATACCACAGGCACGACAACTGATGATTGCACCTATTTGAGGCATGAGATCCAGAAATTGATAGAAAAGGGAAGCTCGAGAACCTCCGTGGGCCAAAAGCAGAAAGTTATGGTAAGAGGTCAATTCGGGAAGTGCAAGGTCGAAACGTCGGCTGATGATTTTGGGATGCCCATGAGCACAGTTTTCGATGATTTGGTGAAACAAGGCCTTCTCACACCTCTCGAGAATTATAAGCCAAGAAATCCCAGTAGAGCTGACAGGACCAAGTTCTGCGAGTACCACAAGCATTTTGGTCATGTGACAGACAAGTGTGTGAATCTGAAGAAAGAAATTCAGTGGCTGATCTAGGAAGGAAAGCTCAAGTTACGTGGCAGTCCAACCCGCGAAGAGTAGCTAGACTAGGGTCTACCTATCCTTAAGTAAGACTAAAAAAAGAAAAAAAAAAGAAAAATAGTCTCTCAGTCAACCTTCGTAGGTTCTAGTACTTTTCTCTTTCAATCAAGTCCTCTACGGACATTGTATTTAATCTTCAATTTTCTATAAAAGAGTCTTCTTCTTTTCTTACTAGACTTAAGACATTATTTGCACACCTACATTACATTTAATGAAATGGTTTTATTTTAGATGATCACTTGCGTTGCTCAACAAATAATCTCTCGAAATAATTCACGTTCCGATTAATCAGTGTGAGAAAGTCAACTAATGCCTTCCCCATACACTTTCTTTACCCCACAAAAGGCCTCCATCAAGCCATACACTTTCCTTACTTCATAAAAGCCTTCATCAAGCTATACGCTTTCCCAATCATGCCCCCACCTTCATCTTGACCAAGTCAACGACGGAGGCATTTTCAAAGGACAACAAAAGGCCACTCAGCTTCGAAAGATTGACACCGTGTCGACAACAACCTAGGAGCCTGCCTTCGACCTCAAGGATGTCAAGAAAAATTCAAGCAGGGGTTTGCCTTGGCCCTCAAGTGCTTCAGAAAATAAAAAAATCTTAGTGCAAAAAGAGTAATGCCCAGCTAGGCTGAAAATTCCAAAAAAGAGCAGTCTAGGCAAAAAACAGGGTTGCACATAAAAAAAAATCAAAAAAAATAAAAAAAAAAAATGAGGAGGACCCGACCGCCCATCAAAAGCTTGACGGACAGGCAAGATCAAAGCTCAGAGAATGAAAGTTGTCGATCGGGCGGTCGAAGCAAAGCCAGAAGCATTTCATAAGCCTGTAGATCCTTTCTCCCCCAATGAAAGAGGAAGCAATCAGAAGCAGCCATCCAAGAATGACTTGGTCAAGGAATCATCCCAAGGCCCACGCCTCATCATCCAGTCTTCTCATCCAAACCTTTTCACTAAAGGAACCACAAATCCCATTTCCCAAAGCCAAACACAGTCGGGCCAAGGCCGAACTACGGCGACCTGAGCTCCTTACAATGAGGGGAACGTAGGCAACCAGCAATGGTCCGGTCATAAACATATCCAAATTCCTGAAAACCCGATCTCATCAAATGACCTCTCCCATAGACACAGTCAGATTCCAGAAAACCCGATCTCATCAAATGACCTCTCCCATAGACACAGTCAGATTCCAGAAAACCCGGTCTCATTAATGACCTCC
Source organism: Adenophora triphylla var. japonica (assembly GCA_022495995.1). Lineage (NCBI taxonomy): Eukaryota > Viridiplantae > Streptophyta > Magnoliopsida > Asterales > Campanulaceae > Adenophora > Adenophora triphylla. Next base: position 202,279 of record JAFEMH010004300.1, on the reverse strand, counting down.
CTATACACAAACTTTTCTTTCACACCAGCCAACCTTGATCCGCGACACTGGTTGACTTTCTCCTCATGATTAATAAGAATGTTTTTTCATATCGAGATTAGTGGTTGAATAACCCGAACATTAATAAAGGGTTTTAAGCAATCTTGTGATCATTGTAAATAAAACAAGTTTTCAGATGTCTTGACAAGTCTTCCTTTTCTACATCTTAGGAAAGATAGTGCTAAACACTGATTTTCTGTCAGCAGGGGCTTCCATACACTTTTACAAACCTCTCTACGCTTATACTCTCCCAAAAGAGTCAAACCCAAAGCGAGTTTTGTGCCTACATCGAATAAGGCCATCAAAAATAATACAAAATCGGGATCTATTCCCATCTTTCGAAAAATATGCCCCTGCATGTATAAATCTCTGAAATTCTCTTCGTTCACATCTTCTCAAGGTTGACCGATTGACTAAAAAAAAAAAAACAAAGAAGGATAGGTTTTCCCTCTTCTGCTACAATTCGCATTAGGGCTGCCTTGAAACTCTTCAAGGTTGGGACTTTGTAAACTGGGGCTTCTTTAGCCATTTTTGGGGTTCGCATCGAGTTCTTCACTAGGTCCCTAGATGGATTCAGTTTTGGTCAGATCAACCTCAGGATCACTTCCGCAGTACCAATCATATGGGGATTTTCGCTAGGTCATCAGATTGGGGCTTCATTAAGTCACTTCTTCAAAACCTAAGACTTCACCTGCTCAGTTCATCCAACCGGGGCTTTACCCAATGAAAAGATTTTTCCTTGCTTTAGCAGAACATGGGGCTTTGCAGAAAGTTTTTCCTCAGACCGAGGCTCCGATAAGTCGCATCCATCCCTAGAAGAGAGGTTTGGTCACTTCGACATCTGCTTTAGTCTTTGATTGCAAAATCAAATGCCAGAGTGTGAGAAAGAAACATTCGTCGGGACTCAAGGTTTAAGCCCAAGAGGGAATTCTGGTCCACGTTTGCCACATCTCAACAACAACAGCAGTTCAGTCCGCACCCAAGGGACACGACCCCACCTGCTTGAAACCTGTCTTAAACAATTTCCAAGCCCATTCCATATGTACATCCAGACCCAGTCCATACCATGTTTTCAAGAAAAAAAATCATCACCCCTAGGCTCAAGTAACGTGCCAATTGCTAATGATAACGTTTTCTCCCAAAAGCGCCTCCGTTACTTTCGTTATAACGAGATAATGCCAGGCGACAGTTTCCTGATTGTCAAAAATTCAACTTTAGCTAACTCTATCACAGATTGAGAAGTATGCTCAAGTTTTCCAGCTATAGCTGCCTCTATCTACTCGATAGTGACGTAAGCTTTAGCCTCCTCAGGTGACGACCTCCACTAATCGTTAAAACCTCAAGAATCGTAGACATCGTTCCTAACTGTCTAGATGAAGTTTGAACTACGATCAAGGCTTGATTCCTCCGGGATACGTAGGTAGCCTTTCATAAAAGGTTCAGCCATCTGACCACTTTGGTCATCTTCTCTCTCTCCATTCTCCAATGGTGCATAAGCTTTTCATAAAAGTCCAATTTTTTTACCACATTGGTCACCCCTTTTGATTTGGCACATTCCTAGTAGGATCGGTTGTTTGACCTCCTAGGTCACCCCGTTTCCATCCTTATAGGGAGGGACCAATATCTCTTTGCCATTGTCCCAAGGAGGCCAGGTAGGTGACCTCTTTTGGTCACCCAATTCCAACCTGTGTCTGCAATTCCATTCCAGTTCCAAGGGCAATGAAAAGCACAGTTCAGGCTTACTAAGTCGCGCGACATAACAAGCCAAGTCGCTCGACATAACAAGCCACATCAGACATCAGACATCAGCAGCATACTGCTTTCCCCAGGGCAATCCTCGATATGTCAAAAGCTGCAAATACCATCCATCCACTTCTCAAATGCATAAGGGAGGGTTCATTTACCCCATGTACACCCATTGCATTCATATTCAAGCCAAAAATCCATTCAAGTCATTCAATTCAAGCCAAATACCATACCATTGTCATTTCATAAGTGCGTGCAACAAAAGGCTAACAATGTACATACAAAATAAAATAGGCCAAGTCCAAAAGATGTGCATAGCAAAAATAACATGATGTTTTCCCAAAAAGGGTACAATAACCAAAAAGTCATAAAAATCTAAGGGGAAAGGGGGCTACTCTGAGTCATCTCCATCATCCTCTCCATCATCATCCTCTCCGTCATCTTCATCCTCGCCATCATCCTCAACCTCCTCGGGCTCATCGTCGGGATCGTCAGAAGGTGCCTCATAGGCTATGGTCTCCGTGCGATAATAATCATCAAGCTCAGTGATAACAGTGGAGTCAAGCTCATAGTCTGTGGCCGTCTCAGCTCCACCACTCTCATCCTCATCCTCATCATCATCATCAATCTCAATGGGTCTGTGAAGAGGCACATTTGGCCTCTTCGTCCGAGGCGTCGGTCCACTAATGCCTCCGCTGGTGCCCACGTCATCAGAGCGGCTCTTCTTCCTTCTATGTTGGCCAGGTGGAGAGATATCGACCGAACCTGTGATCAGGCATTGATTCTTCAAAAGCTTCATACCTTTACGGAGCTTGCCAATCATGCCCGGCGCCGGTATAAGCCACAGTCAAGTGCTGTAAGCTTTGAGCCGACACCTGTTACAAGCAGACATAATAAATGTCAGAATGCAGTTCTTAATAACAGAAAGAGATGCAATCAATCCAAAAGACGTAAGGAACAGTACTTACAGATCTAGAACCTCGCGGGAGCACCAAATGAGGATGAGTATGTGACATATCAATCTGAGCTCGCCTCATGCGACCATCACCCTGGTAATCAATGAAAGTCGGGGGCAAAGGAGGTCTAGCCACATAGCCAGTTGAGGGTCCCACGCCCTGAGCACCATAGCTTGACCACAGTGCGTGGGGGTGAAGATGTCTAGCCACATACAAAGTGTAATCCCCATCCCATGTGAAGAGATGTGCCGCCATGCCTACGATCAAAGCATCTACATTCGCCCGGCGGCGAGCGGCCCACATCCTAGGCGGAGGATCATCGGGGATCGAGCATGCCTATTGGGCCCATGCTTTGTCGTACACTCTCTCTCCTAAGTACAAGGCGTCTCGGACAAGCCCGCTGACGGCTTGCGACACTCTTTGTCAAGTGCGCGGCATGATCTAAATCCAAATCGCCATAACGGCCGATCCGAGGGAACATACTCGGCCTACGTGGAATCCCTCTCAGCACCTCAGCGTATCATGATACGAGGCCGTGATCCTGCACCTCGAACCCTCCGGTGTCCTAGTCTGTCTCCTGGCACTCTTCGTCCACCGCCTGAGAGCAGGAAAGGTGGTGACAGGAAACTCATCCTGTATCTGCCACTCGTAACAACCAAAATACTCGAAGGCCCCGAGCACGAAAGAAGAAGAAGAAGTCAAAACAAGGAAAAGGACATAATGAAACGCGCAAAAGAAAAGAGGTCAAGATGAGAGAATACCTAAAAAGCCAGATGACAGCAGGTAAAATACTTCGCCTTCCCTCTACTGACGTCATCCAGGGCCAAATACATCTCAGCTAAACCAGCCTCACCCCAGGATAGATTCCCCACGGTGTCCCAGGCTCTCAAAAGCTCCAACAGTGAAGTCAAGGCAGTAGATGCGCTGTTAATAAACAGCATGTCGAGAAACCCGCCCATACGAAGGCTCTAGCTAATCTCTCGGCTCTCGGTCGGCTCTCAGCGGGTCATGAACGACAATGTAGTCCACTGTGGCTGCTCCCCAACCAAGCCATGTAGCTCCCCCAACTCATATCCATTCCCCTTCTTGATCCGGGGAACGAAGCCAAGTAAACCCATAAAATCAGCATCAGTAATAGGCTGGGGCTCAACTCCCTGTGCAGGCTCCTCTATGTAGAGCGGCTCATCCGTAAAGGGCAGTCCTGTGATGATCGCAAAATCCAGGGGTGTGACCGTCGTCTCACCCCAAGAGAAGTGAAACGAATGAGTGGTCTCCCACCAAAACTCTCTGAATGCCTTCACCAAATCTACACTCCTCTGAGTGCCTCCAATGGCCTTCGCCATCTCAAAGAACTGCCCTAGCCCAGCAGCGTAAATCATGCCCTTAGGCGAGTCCATCTGCTCCTGGCTACCCGGCAAGCTCTCCCATAGCCTGCCAATCACCTCAGGGGAGCCACGGGTGCGCAATCCCTGCAAGAAAACATGGCACAAATATGAATATTTCGCGCTATTTCTTGGAATCATCTCAAATGAAAAATAGGTCAAAATCTATCATTGAAAGAGCATGCATTCTAGTATCACATTTCCTAGGTCAATCTATGTTCACATGCCAGCTCATGTCAATTCATAGCACAGTCTGAAAAATCCAGTTCAAATTGATTTCACCCAAATCGAAAATTTTTCAAAAAAACCTAGGTTTCTTACCTCATCCTTCTTCCTGGCATCCGAGGTATGCTCATTGAGCTGTGGGTAGAAATCTCCCCTTTGAGCTTCCGGAAGAAACGACCTTTGATTCCTCTGCGCCCCCTTCCTTCGAGTAGCTAATTCGGCGTGTTGAGGAGCCCTTTTGGTCGGATAGAGCCTAGGAGGCATTTTCCAATTTGAATTGACCTAAAGTTGTTTGATTTCTCTAGATCCCTCTCAAATCTCCCTCTGATGTTGCTCTCTCTTTTCTCGCCGTCGCCTCCCTCTCAATTTCAAGTCTTATTTAATTTCAAAATGGCGACTGTGCAAATTTTTAATGAATCTGTCCACAGGGCCTGTTATGTCGTGCGACATACTAAGCCCCTGTGGCTTGTTTTTACAATTTTGCCCTTGAAAGCACCATTTTACAATTTTGTCCCCCGTAGGCCTCTTTTACCCTTTATGCCCCTGGCATTTCTGATCATTTTCAACCAAATTTCCCCTCCGGTGCCCCCGAGGCCTATTTTACAAATTTACCTCTGTGACTCATTTTATTTGCCCTTAACATTTTCAATTTTCAAACAATAAAATTATCAGGGTACGTCCCGTTTTCTTTACAAATTTTTTTTATCAAGGTACTTCCCGTTGCTTTACAAAAAAATTATTATCAGGGCACGTCCCACTTTCTTTACAATAAAATTATCGGGTACATCCCACTTTTCTTTACAAAAATTATCGAGTCCTTCCTACTTCTTTACAAAATTCGCTCTTTTCTCGCGATCTCCGTTATTCCAAGATGGAAGAATAACATTTCGCTCTCTATTTTCGATCTCCGTTATTCCAAGATGAATGAATAACATTTCGACCTCTCTCGCGATCTCAGTTATTCCAAAATGAAGGAATAACATTTCGCTCTATTTTCGATCTCCGTTATTCCAAGATGAAGGAATAACATTTCGATCTTTCTCGCGATCTCCGTTATTCCAAGATGGAAGAATAACATTTCGCTCTCTCTTTCGATCTCAGTTATTCCAAGGTGAAGGAATAACATTTCGACCTCTCTCGCGATCTCAGTTATTCCAAGATGGAAGAATAACATTTCGCTCTCTCTTTCGATCTCAGTTATTCCAAGGTGAAGGAATAACATTTCGACCTCTCTCGCGATCTGCGTTATTCCAAGATGGAAGAATAACATTTCGCTCTCTATTTTCGATCTCCGTTATTCCAAGATGAAGGAATAACATTTCGACCTCTCTCGCGATCTCAGTTATTCCAAAATGGAAGAATAACGTTTCGCTCCCTCTTTCGATCTCCGTTATTCCAAGGTGAAGGAATAACATTTCGATCTCTCTTTCGATCTCCGTTATTCCAAGGTGAAGGAATAACATTTTGATCTTTCTCGCGATCTCCGTTATTCCAAGATGGAAGAATAACATTTCGCTCCCTCTTTCGATCTCCGTTATTCCGAGATGAAGGAATAACATTTCGACCTCTCTCGCGATCTCAGTTATTCCAAGGTGGAAGAATAACATTTCGCTCTTTTCTCGCGATCTCCGTTATTCCAAGATGGAAGAATAACATTTCGCTCTTTTCTCGCGATCTCCGTTATTCCAAGATGGAAGAATAACATTTCGCTCTCTCTTTCGATCTCTGTTATTCCAAGATGAAGGAATAACATTTCGACCTCTCTCGCGATCTCAGTTATTCCAAGGTGGAAGAATAACATTTCGCTCTTTTCTCGCGATCTCCGTTATTCCAAGATGGAAGAATAACATTTCGCTCTCTCTTTCGATCTCCGTTATTCCAAGGTGAAGGAATAACATTTCGATCTTTCTCGCGATCTCCGTTATTCCAAGATGGAAGAATAACATTTCGCTCTCTATTTTCGATCTCCGTTATTCCAAGATGAAGGAATAACATTTCGACCTCTCTCGCGATCTCCGTTATTCCAAGATGGAAGAATAACATTTCGCTCTCTATTTTCGATCTCCGTTATTCCAAGGTGAAGGAATAACATTTCGATCTTTCTCGCGATCTCCGTTATTCCAAGATGGAAGAATAACATTTCGCTCCCTCTTTCGATCTCCGTTATTCCAAGGTGAAGGAATAACATTTCGACTCAGTAAAAGTTCGAACTACGGCCTGGCTTGATTCCTTCGGGATACGTAGGTAGCCTACTTTAGGTTCAGCCAATTTGTCGCATATGACACCCACTTTCCCCAGTGGATTCCGAACTACGATTATGGCTTGATTCCCACTCGGGATACGTAGGTAGCCTTTCATAAAAGGTCCAGCCACTCGACCAACTTGGTCACCCAATCCGTCTCGGCATTCGCCAGATTGGATCCTTTTCTATCGACAACCCGCTCGCCTGCAAGTGACGTTGCCGAGGGGCTTCTGTAAGTACCCAAATCTGGCTCATGCCTTAGGTTAAGTTTCGGCAATTCGGCAAGTTTCCCGACAATTAGGTAAGTCTTAGGTAATTCCCGGACTTTCCTAGAGTTAGGAACAATTAGAGCTGTTCCAAATCATCTAAGGGAAAAAGGGACTACTTGGAGCCAAAGAAACACGTTTTTCTTTTATATGGAATTCCTTCTAGAAAATTTGCCGCCTTGCATGTTTCTATAAGGAAGGCTGGGAAGTGGCTACTTATGTCGTGCGACATAATAGGCCATGAAAACTTCTAGAAGCTTGCCACCTTGCATGTTTCTAGAAGAATGCGGAAGTGGCTACTTATGTCGTGCGACATAATAGGCCATGAAAACTTCTAGAAGGTTGCCGCCTTGCATGTTTCTAGAAGGAAAACGGTTATGGCTTGTTATGTCGTGCGACATAACAAGCCCATGCGGCGACTATAAATAGAGGCCTTCACCTCTCATTTTGGACACCTCTCCTTCACCCTCGGTCCCCTACATAGGGAATACGCCCGAAGCATCCCCTCTCCTCACATACCCCTAAAACACACACACTAACCCTCCAAATCACCCACCATTCAACCAATACACACACACGCTTCCCACACACATCAAGAACCAAAGGTTCTCCTAGCATCGAGGCTTGATTCGGTCCCGAGGAAGTTCTTTGTTTTGAAGGCTCCTATATCTAACGTGATATAGGAAGTCGTGGTCTTGAAGGGTAACGATTTTCTACCCTTCTCCTTCCCTATCTTCATTATATGTGAAATCTCTATGCTAAATGCGTTGATAATATGGTATTCTGATTAAAGTTGCATGCTTTAGTGTTATATTGCTTAGATCCATATCCATTTTGCATATCATTTCATGTAAAAGCCGGTTTGGCATTGTTTTTGCATGAACACTCGAGATGAGTGTGGATCTCTCATATCCACACCCTCTTGAAGTGTTCATTATTGAAATACTTGCTCTCTGAGATCTATTTGTGAAGTAACTTGGCTATATTAATGCCTTGTTACCTCTGTAGATCCCAGCTGAAAGGTCTCTGCAAAGTGGCTAGTTATGTCACGCGACATAGGCAGCCTATGTCACGCGACAAACATGGCCAGTTTGCAGAAACTTCATCTTTTCACTTGTAATCTGGCTTTCACCTTTACATGCTCCCTTGAAATGATCATATACATGTTTTTGGGGTCTATCAGTGAAGTAACTTGGCCATATTGGTGCCTTGATACCTCTGCAAATCCCAGTTGATGAAGTCTCTGCAAATGGCTAAGTATGTCACGCGACATAGGCGGCTATGTCACGCGACAACTTAAGCCGGTTGCGGAACCTTCATCTGTCCAATTGGTAATCTGATTTTAACCCTCATCATGCTATAATCTGATGTCTATTTGCAATTTAGATAGTATCTTCATACATAAAAATGCCATATCTTTTCACTAAAATACCATTTTTCATACATAAAGGTGCATCCTTTACACCTAAAGACTATTTTCATGCATCAAAATCATTCCTTTTGCACTCAAAATTAACATCCTTTGCATTAAAATCTCCTTTTCACATTAAAGGCGCATCACTTGCATAAAAAGTCATTTCTTTACATAAAAATGCATCTTTTGCTTTCAAAAATAAAGTCTTTATGCATCACTTGCACCTAAAATGCTATTTTTCCCATAAAAGTGCATCCTTTGCATTAAAATCCTTTTTTTACATCAAAAAGCATCATTTGCAATCAAAAGCATCCTTTGCAACTTAAAAATGTCATATTTTCACTAAAGTGTCATTTTTATCATGCATTCCCCCATGTCCCCATTAGTAACCTTGGAACGGACCAGTGTAAAGGTCTTATCTTTACATCGTTCCTTCCATTAAATGTTCCATGATCTCTTTAGAAAGGGACAACCTTGAACCCTATATCTCCAATTATCACTTAAGACGAGTAAGAAGCATCTATATGAGCTCGACCGTCTTAAAGTGTAGGATTGACGGGCTAAGGAGATTCATTCCTAAAGAACCTCATCTTTGACTAGAAAGAGAGTCATTCTATCGATCATGCAAAGTCACGAGGTTAAAAAAAAGGCAATGATCACAAGTCCAAGATGAGGACGGGATCATAATCCCGAATACATAAAATCCAAGAAAATCCCGAGCGACAACCAATAAATGGTTTGTACGTCCGAAAGACGACTTGGGACATTTCCCCCCCTTTTATTTTCAAACACATGCACACAAGAAAGCACGCAAGCAAGCATGATTAATGAAATCTTGGGAGACTTGCTCCGGCAAGGCACCTTGGGTGAACGACGATCCGTTCTTCCCAAGGGGTAACTTAACCTCCGAACCCATAAAAACCTTTTTTTCAAAGTTTTGAGGTAATCAAAATGGCGTGGCGACTCCGTTTTTCAAATTAAACCGGATGTCTTCAAACTAGCGTGAATTTCCAAAATCCAACACACAAAATTTGGGGCACACATTCACAGGTTCTGATGGAGCGGTTTTGAAACCTTTTGAACTGTAACCTTTTATCCAATGAGTCTTGTGCCAGTCTTCAAGCCTAATTTTAACCTATTCTATAAAATGGACTTAGCTAAAAAATTGAAGTCTAAGCTTCATTACATATGATCCTAAAGTCCTTAAAATAGAGGTGAGGTTATGGTATCAATCAAATCTAATCTAATCTAGGAGGGTTAAATAATGCATACCCAACACAACTCCTAGAGAGCTCTGCAGCCTTCTGGCACCCCTATGACGCCCCTCCGGCACTTTCCGTAGCGACGAAACACTTCCGAAACGCCTCCAAACAAGCTTCCGAGCTTCTCTCTCTCTCTCTTCTAGGCCAGTACCAAGCCTATTCTAACATCTCTCTCTCTCTTCTAGGCCAGTACCGTGCCTATTCTAACATCTCTCTCTCCCTCCTGAGGCTAGTACCGTGCCTTTCTAATATCTCTATCTCCCTCATGAGGCCAGTACCATGTCTTTCTAATATCTCTCTCTCTCTCTTCGAAGGCCAGTCCCGTGCCTTTTCTAAGCATCTGAAACGCTCCGAAGTGACGCCTAAAGTCCGAGTGCGAGCAAAGGTTAAAAAGGGGAGGTTCTGCCCAAACGAGCGCATAATTTCTATCTCCTTTCAACCGAACACAAACCTCTCCCGGAAGATAGAACGCAACCAATATTGGTAAGATCTCCTTCCGAAACTCTGCTCAAATTTCCAATTTTTTAAAATACACTATTGCATAATATATATATATATATACAATGTAGTCCTTTAAAGCAGACTTAATTTCTAAAAAGCACACACACACACACAACTTTCAAAGAAAAGGGTACAGAAAGACTCATGAAAATGAGGTGTTTCGGGTGAGCACAAAGAATCTCTTTCCGAAACGTAACCTGACCTCCGAACTCAAAATCTCATCACACAACAACCTTTTTTTTAATGTTTTGGGCTATAACAAAACGGCGTGGCGACTCTACTATTTTTTCAAAATGCATCAGACCAGTCTTTGGAAAGACGGCCTTAGGGCATTTCCGGATTGGGTAATTTCAGCAGGTTAACAAAAAAACATTTTTTTTAGCCGAGAGAGTGTGTGGGGGGTAGGATGGGTGGCCGAGAGTAGGGGAGTGGGATTGGGTGGGGTAGTTGTTAAAAAATAAATTAATTTAATTATGAGTAAAAAAAATTGGCCCGACCGGGGATGGGGAGCAGGGGGTGGTGGTGGTGGTGAGTGGAGTGGAGTGAGGTAGGGAGTTGTTAAAAATAAATTTAAAATGATTAATTTTTTTTACCTGACGGGGGATGGGGTGGGGGGTTGGGGGCATAGGGTGGTGGTGGTGAGTGGAGTGGGGTAGGGAGTTGTTAAAAATAAATTTAAAATAATTAAAAAAAATTGACCCGACGGGGTGGGGGTGTGGGGTGGGTGCGATGGTGGTGAGTGAGGTAGGGTGGATGGGAGGTGGTGGTGGCGAGTGGGGTGGGGGTGGTTGTCACGACCCTAAACCTAGACACATTTTGGTCACACGTGAAGCACGTGGGGTTGGGTTTGAATTGCATCTCATCCCTTGTTTTGTGTTATTTGGTTTATTACGTGTTCATTTTGAGATTTGTGATGAACCATGTGAATTTAGATGTTATTAAAGTGATTTTTATTATATAATGTCTAAATGAAAGAAATGGGAGATTTGTATAGTAAAATGATAACGCTTGAAATTTTGAATTAAAAGTGTTATGAAAGTATGAGGAGCTTACGTGTAATTATAAGTTCCTGGTAGTGGCTTGTAGTGTTTGAAACCTTGAGGAGCTAGAATGAAAAAATTGTTAAATAAATATCCTTCTTAGCTTCTTTAAGAAGCCAAAATTTCCCTCAGTCTTCTCTCTTCTCTCCCTACGTTCTAGAAAGCTTAAACCCTAGTTTAAAGTCTAAAAACCCCAGAAATTCATCCTTTGAGTTGTTGTTGATTCCAACTTCGAATTATTGCTAAGGAAGGTGTTTAGAGCAAGAAGAGCCGATTATATCTTCTTTTTATTTTGGTAAAATTTGGTAAGTTGTTGTGTTTTCCTTCTATAAATGTTCATGGCTTGTGAAATGATGTTATTCTGAGGTTATGAATGGTTTGTGTAAAGTTGAAATCAGTTTCCTTGGTGTTGAAATGGAACAACCAAGTAAGGTTGATGAAAATGTTCAAAGAGTGATATAATGGGTTGAAGTGAATTGGGAACATGTTATATATATGTTATGGGGTATGAAGAGTAGAGATTTATGTGCTATAATACTGTTAGGGTGAAGTTAGGATCACTTTACCATAGCTGGATTGAGAACTGGTAGTGTTATTGCTGTTGCTGATGTTATTCAGCACAAAATAGTGGTTTCTGGGATTGGGCACGACTCATGCCCTGAAGCACGAGTCGTGACCTTGATGTGCCAAGTCGTACGACACTTTGTGCCTGGTAGGAACAGTCGTGACCTGCAAGGGACGACAATTTTTGGTGGGGTTGTAATAGGGCACGAGTCGTGCCCTACCCTGCAGCCATTGAACCTTTTTCTAAGCCTTGATCACCTAGTCTAACCAACATGGAATGGTACACTCTTTAACTACGCTTCTAGTACAACTTTAGTACTACACTATGGAACTTGAAATAGTCCAAATGGATAATGGGAAAGACTTTAAATATTGTCTCGAAAAGGGTTGAGAGGCAATGGTGAAACTTAAACCAAAGTTTGTAAAACTTGGTATTTGAACTTAGAACCTTTAGAGAAGGTGTTTAATGTTGTATAGTGAATGCGTAGGGCGACTTATATGATATTGTATCCTTACGTGGTGACCTGTATAAGGTCATTTGTTCTTATAGTGCATAAAATGTATAGTGCACTACTTCATTGGTTTGGACAGGAGTAGTAATACCCTGTTACTGGATTATATAGGGTGTAATGTCTATGTAGGACTTATGTGATACCTTGTGCACATAGTGTTTAAATATGTGCACTATTGTGATTGGTTTAACATGAGTTGCAGTACCATGTTATATATATATGTGTTGATGTCCCATGGGGTGGACTGAATTTCAAGTATCTGTTATGTGCTTGAATGTAGTTGTATCAGCTGAGTCTCTAGGGTATAGGGAATACTATCACTTATGAGAAGATATTTCATAAGGTGCTTGGATTTCCTTATAGTTGTGACCGTTCATCCCCTTCTGTGGCCACGGAGTGGGGGTACAGCTTCTGTGGATAGGTATGAACCTTTCACAAGATAGCGAGGTAGCTTATATGGATCTCTGCAAGGGGTCGTATAAGATATGGATATGCTCCAGCAGTTCACAAAATGGGAGGAGTATAACTCCCACCGTAGTACTACCTATTATTCAGATGGGAAAGGTAAAGGGAAAGGTAACGTAAAGTGTTTACTGTTTTCCCAATGTGGTTATTGAGCAACCTGTTTGGTGTTGCATATTGGTTATTGAGCAACCTATTTATGTGTTGCATATTGTATGGCATATTATTGCATATATAATAGCTTGCTGAGATTTTATCTCACCCCTTCTCCCTTTATTGTTTTAGATCCCACTGAGACAGGATGACTGGACCGGTGAGGCCGGGAAGGAGTTTGGACATCTTTTGGGTTGTCAGGGTATGTGTTGGTTTGGAGAGTTGGGTATGTTGTGGTGGTTATTCTTTTGGGGAAAGGTTTTGTAAATAAAACTTTTATAAACTTGTTTCAGTTGTATTGTGTTGTAAGTAAACTTGAATTTGAATTTGTTTGTTTTAAAGTTGGCTTGTGTAAGCCTTTACAGTTGTAGTACTTGTACTTATATAGGTTATAACTGGTTTTTCAGGTTGATATATTGCCTCCGAGTAAAGAGGTTATTTTGAAATTGTTTTGAAAAAGGAGTGTTATACTTTTCAAGTTAAAGTAAAGAAAAGTTTTTTTGAAATGGTAATTTGGGACTCTCCATCCTGGGACACGAGTTTATAGGTTCTGGGAGTTGGGAGGAGCCCACAATTGGTATCAGAGCTTTGGCTAGAAGTCAAGGGTAGATGTTTAGTCTAAGGGGGAGTGTGTGATATCTGACGTCGAGTGTTTAATGCAGGGATCATTGTAATGGCTGGGATTGGTGATGACCAGTAGAGAGATCAGGGAAACATTGGTGATTTGGGTGTTGGGGGAAACCAGAACGCTGAGATGATGGCTATGTTTCGGGTAATCCTTCAGAATATGGCAGCTCAGGGTCGAGTACATCAGCAACCTGAGGCAAGGCCAACACAGGGGTTAGAAAAGTTTATCAAGTTATCTCCACCAAGTTTCAATGGGGATCCAGATCCATTGATAGCTGAGAGATGGTTGGAAGCCATGACTAAGATCTTTGTTGCAATGGAGAGTACAGATGAAGAAAAAGTCAGATGTGCAGTGTTCAAACTGGAGGATCCGGAGAGCACTGGTGGCAATTTCTTAAGGAAAGTTGGGAGCGGGATCATACGCCCCAAACTTGGGACAATTTCATTGGGAAATTCAAAGAGCATTTCATTCCCGTGATTACTAAAGACAAGAAAGAGGTGGAGTTCCTGAAGTTTGAGCAGGGGGTAATGTCAGTGGCCCAATATTCTGCAAAATTCACAGAGTTAGCCAGGTATTGTCCACTTCTTGTACCAGATGAAGGCAGGAGGGTTTACAGGTTTGTCAAGGGACTCAGGTTGGAGTTCAGAAAGCAATTGTTGACGCACGATTTTCCCAATTATCAGGCGGTAGTAAACATGGCCTACAGAATTGAAAATGACATTGAGGAACATCGAGGTAAATCTGAGGGTAGTGGAAGCAAGGCTAAGTTCTCAGGCCAGAGTTCAGGTCAGAGTAAGAGTCAGCCTAAATCTTCAACTTCTGGAGTGGCTAAGGGAGGAACAGTCACAGTTTCTACTTGTCCTGTATCCAGCAAATTTGGTACTGTTTGTAATTGGTGTAAGAAGGTGGGACACTCGGAAGACAGCTGTTGGAGTAAGCAGGGAAAGTGTATGAGTTGTAGAGAGATGGGGCACTTCAGAAAAGATTGTCCTAAGTTCAAAATAGGTCAAACTGCGGGTGGTAGACAGTAGTGTGACCAGCCCAAAGGAGGAGTAAAAAGAGATGTTGAGAGGAAACCTAAAGAGAGAGTCCAAGGTAGAGTGTTTGCTTTGGATCGAGGCGCGGTATATCCCACCATGGTCATTAGAGGTATTGTCCCTGTCTCAGGGTTCAAGGCTCGTATTCTTATCGACCCTGGATCGTCTCATTCTTATGTGGCATCTCATTTTGCATTTACATTGCATAAGTTGCCTAAGTTGTTACCTTATGTGTTAGAGATTTCTACTCCTGTGGGAGTGGGAGAGCACCTCGAATCCTCTTTGATCTATCATGACTGTGAGGTGATTCTATGTGGGCATGTGTTGCCAGTGGATTTGGTAGAATTACCAATCCAAGATTTTGTTGTTATTTTAGGCATGGACTGGTTGAGTTCTTGTCATGCCTTGATGGACTATCGCAGAAAGTGAGTCACATTTTCTATGCCTGATGTGACTGTGTTTATATTTGATGCTGATAAGTCTTTATTTGATATTCATGTTATATCTGCAATAAAGGCTAGAAAGTTGTTATCAAAAGGGTGTGAGGGTTACTTGGCATATGTGTTAGACTCTAGTAAGAAGTCTCCTGAACTATCTTGTGTTCTAGTTGTGAATGAGTTTAGTGATGTGTTCTCAACTGAGTATTCTATGCCTCCGGATAGAGAGGTGGAGTTTTGTATTAACTTATTGCCAGGTACTACACCAATTTCTAAAGCACCCTACAGAATGGCTCCAGCTGAGTTAAAAGAATTGAAAATTCAGTTGCAGGAGTTGTTAGACAGGGGTTTTATTTGTCCCAGTGTGTCACCCTGGGGAGCACCAGTTTTGTTTGTTAGGAAGAAGGATGGTACATTGCGGTTGTGCATTGATTACAAACTACTGAATCAAGCTACTATTAAGAATAAATATCCTCTTCCTCACATTGATGATTTGTTTGATCAACTCCAAGGTTCCGTTATATATTCCAAGTTGGACTTACGTAGCGGATACCATCAGTTGAAAATTAAGCCAAATGATGTTTCTAAAACAGCTTTCAGAACGAGGCATGGGCATTATGAATTTCTTGTTATGCCATTTGGGTTGACCAATGCACCGGTAGTCTTTATGGATATGATGAACATGATCTTCAAGCCGTATCTTGATAGTTTTGTTGTGGTTTTTATTAATGATATCCTGGTATATTCAAAATCCAGGGAAGATCATGAGAGGCACTTGAGAATTGTTTTATCCATGCTTCGTGAGAAACAGTTATTTGCAAAGTTCAGCAAATGTAAGTTTTGGCTGGAACAAATTTCTTTCTTGGGTCACGTGGTATCCAGTACTGGTATTGCAGTGGATCCTACAAAGATTGATGTCGTAGTTAACTGGAAACAACCTTCTACAGTGACAGTGGTTCGTAGTTTCCTTGGTTTAGCGGGATACTATCGAAGATTTATAGAGGGATTTTCGAGGATTGCAACTCCATTGACCAAATTGACTCGAAAGGATGTACCATTTATATGGGATGCTAAGTGTGAAGCTGGCTTTACTGAACTGAAGAAGAGATTGTCTTCAGCTCCTATCCTTACACTTCCAGAGGGTTGTGAGAACTTTGTTATATTCAGTGATGCTTCTAAAGAGGGATTGGGTTGTGTACTTAAGCAAAATGGGAAGGTAATTGCGTATGCTTCGAGGAAGTTATCACCAGTGGAGCAGAATTATCCTACCCACGATATGGAGTTAGCAGCTATTGTTTTTGCATTGCATAAGTGGAAACATTACTTGTATGGAGCAAAATTTGAGATATTTACAGATCATAAGAGCCTGAAATACTTGTTTACTCAGAAGGAATTGAACAACAGACAGAGGCGTTGGTTGGAGCTTCTGAAGGACTATGATTGTGTCATTTCTTATCATCCCGGGAAGACGAACATGGTGGCTGATGCTAACAGACAGAGGCGTTGGTTAGAGCTTCTGAAGGACTATGATTGTGTCATTTCTTATCATCCCGGGAAGACGAACGTGGTGGCTGATGCTATTAGCCGTAAGGCTCATTTATCGTCCTTGGTGTCTCAGGAGTTGAGAGGTGATATGTTGTTTGCCAATGTCAGAGCTGTTCCTACTCTATACGGAGATCTTCTGGAAGCTCAGTTGAATGACAATGAATTGCAGAAAATTAGGGAGAAATTGCAAGATGGAAAATCTGGGGAGTTTTCATTGAATAAGGATGGAATTCTAACCTTCAAAGGCAGGATTTGCGTACCTTCTTCCCCAGAGATCAAAAGGCAGGTATTAGAGGATGGCCATAAGTCCCGATTTGCTATTCATTCAGGAAGCACCAAAATGTATCAGGATTTGAAAAGGGGTTACTGGTGGAATGGTATGAAAAAGGAAATTGCAGAATTTGTATCAAAGTATTTGACTTGCCAACAGATCAAAGCGGAACACCAAAGGCCAGCAGGATTGCTACAACCATTGGATATTCCGGAGTGGAAATGGGAGGGCATTTCTATGGATTTTGTGACGGGATTGCCTCCTACTTCGAGGAAGATGGATGCTATATGGGTGATTGTGGATAGATTGACCAAATCAGCTCATTTCCTACCAGTTTCAACCAAGTATTCATTGGAGAAATTGGCCCAGTTGTACATCCGTGAGATTGTGAGATTGCATGGAGTACCTGTCAACATTGTATCTGATAGGGATCCTAGATTTACCTCGCGGTTCTGGAGGGCCTTGCATGAAGCCTTGGGATCCAAGTTGAGTTTTAGCACAGCATTTCATCCTCAGACTGATGGGCAGACAGAGAGGACCATTCAGATTCTCGAGGACATGCTTCGGGCTTGTGTGATGGACTTCCAGTTATCTTGGGAAGACCATTTACCTTTAGTGGAATTTGCCTATAACAATAGCTACCAATCCAGCATTGAGATGGCACCATATGAGGCACTGTATGAGAGGAAATGTAGGTCCCCAATGTGTTGGGACGAGGTTGGTGAGGCTAGACTTTGGGGTCCAAATTTGGTTAGAGGCTCAACTGAGAAGATCACAGTGATCCATGATAGATTGAGGACAGCCCAGAGTCGCCAGAAGAGCTATGCCGACACTAGAAGAAGGGAGTTGTCCTTTCAGTTTGGTGATTTGGTATTCTTGAAGATCTCACCAAGAACGGGGATCAAAAGGTTTGGCAACAAAGGGAAGTTGGCTCCTAGATTTGTTGGTCCATTTGAGGTGTTAGAGAAGGTAGGTGAGTTAGCCTATCGATTGGCTCTACCTCCATCTCTTTCTTCTCTCCATGACGTGTTTTATATGTCCATATTGAGGAAGTACTGTTATGATTCCTCTCATGTTTTGAGTTCTCCTCCTGAGGATGTCCAGGCGGATATGACTTATGTGGAGGTCCCATTGCGGATTCTAGAGAGGCAGGTCCGGGAATTGCGTACCAAGAGTATTCCCGTGGTGAAAGTTCTTTGGAAGAATCACACCATTGAGGAAGCTACTTGGGAATCGGAATCTGAGATGAGGCAGAAGTATCCTGATTTGTTTGATCATTCAGGTAAGTAAAGTCCAAATTCGGGATGAATTTTATTTAAGGGGGAGTGAGTGTCACGACCCTAAACCTAGGCACATTTTGGTCACACGTGAAGCACGTGGGGTTGGGTTTGCATTGCATCTCATCCCTTGTTTTGTGTTATTTGGTTTATTACGTGTTCATTTTGAGATTTATGATGAACCATGTGAATTTAGATGTTATTAAAGTGATTTTTATTATATAATGTCTAAATGAAAGAAATGGGAGATTTGTGTAGTAAAATGATAACGCTTGAAATTTTGAATTAAAAGTGTTATGAAATTATGAGGAGCTTACGTGAAATTATAAGTTCCAGGTAGTGGCTTGTAGTGTTTGAAACCTCGAGGAGCTAGAATGAAAAAATTGTTATATAAATATCCTTCTTAGCTTCTTTAAGAAGCCAAAATTTCCATCAGTCTTCTCTCTTCTCTCCCTACGTTCTAGAAAGCTTAAACCCTAGTTTAACTTCTAAAAATCCCAGAAATTCATCCTTTGAGTTGTTGTTGATTCCAACTTCGAATTATTGCTAAGGAAGGTGTTTAGAGCAAGAAGAGCCGATTATATCTTCTTTTTATTTTGGTAAAATTTGTTAAGTTGTTGTGTTTTCCTTCTATAACTGTTCATGGCTTGTGAAATGATGTTATTTTGAGGTTATGAATGGTTTGTGTAAAGTTGAAATCAGTTTCCTTGGTGTTGAAATGGAACAACCAAGTAAGGTTGATGAAAATGTTCAAAGAGTGATATAATGGGTTGAAGTGAATTGGGAACATGTTATATATATGTTATGGGGTATGAAGAGTGGAGATTTATGTGCTATAATACTGTTAGGGTGAAGTTAGGATCACTTTACCATAGCTGGACTGAGAACTGGTAGTGTTATTGTTGTTGCTGATGTTGTTCAGCACAGAATAGTGGTTTCTGGGCTTGGGCACGACTCGTGCCCTGAAGCACGAGTCGTGACCTTGATGTGCTAAGTCGTACGACACTTTGTGCCTGGTGGGAACAGTCGTGACCTGCAAGGGACGACAGTTTCTGGTGGGGTTGTAATAGGGCACGAGTCGTGCCCTACCCTGCAGCCCTTGAACCTTTTTCTAAGCCTTGATCACCTCGTCTAACAAACATTGAATGGTATACTCTTTAACTACGCTTTAATACAACTTTAGTACTACACTATGGAACTTGAAATAGTCCAAATGGATAATGGGAAAGGCTTTAAATATTGTCTCGAAAAGGGTTGAGAGGCAATGGTGAAACTTAAACCAAAGTTTGTAAAACTTGGTATTTGAACTTGGAACCTTTAGAGAAGGTGTTTAATGTTGTATTGTGAATGCGTAGGGCGACTTATATGATATTGTATCCTTACGTGGTGACCTACATAAGGTCATTTGTTCTTATAGTGCATAAAATGTATAGTGCACTACTTCATTGGTTTGGACAGGAGTAGTAATACCCTGTTACTGGATTATATAGGGTGTAATGTCTATGTAGGACTTATGTGATACCTTGTGCACGTAGTGTTTAAATACGTGTTGCACTGTTTCATTTGTTGAGCATGAGTATTAATACCATGTCATTGAATTGTTAATGTTCAATATTGTTGAAATATATGTGCACTATTGTGATTGGTTTAATATGAGTTGCAGTACCATGTTATATATATATGTGTGTTGATGTCCCATGGGGTGGACTGAATTTCAAGTGTCTGTTACGTACTTGAATGTAGTTGTATCAGCTGAGTCTCGGGGGTATAGGGAATACGATCACTTATGAGAAGATATTTCATAAGGTGCTTGGATTTCCTTATACTTGTGACCGTTCACCCCCTTCTGTGGCCACGGAGTGGGGGTACAGCTTCTGTGGATAGGTATGAACCATTCACAAGATAGAGAGGTAGCTTATATGGATCTCTGCAAGGGGTCGTATAAGATGTGGATATGCACCAGTAGTTCACAAAATGAGAGGAGTATAACTCCCACCGTAGTACTACCTATGATTCAGATGGGAAAGGTAACGTAAAGTGTTTACTGTTTTCCCAATGTGGTTATTGAGCAACCTGTTTGGTGTTGCATATTGGTTATTGAGCAACTTGTTTATGTGTTGCATATTGTATGGCATATTGTTGCATACATAATAGCTTGCTGAGATTTTATCTCACCCCTTCTCCCTTTATTGTTTTAGATCCCGCTGAGACAGGAGGACCGGACCGGTGAGGCCGGAAAGGAGTTTGGACATCTTTTGGTTGTCAGGGTATGTGTTGGTTTGGGGAGTTGGGTATGTTGTGGTGGTTATTCTTTTGGGGAAATGTTTTGTATATAAAACTTTTATAAACTTGTTTCAGCTGTATTGTGTTGTATGTAAACTTGAATTTGGTTTGTTTTAAAGTTGGCTTGTGTAAGCCTTTACAGTTGTAGTACTTGTACTTATACAGGTTATAATTGATTTATTAGGTTGATATATTGCCTCTGAGTAAAGAGGTTATTTAGAAATTGTTTTGGAAAAGGAGTGTTATACTTTTCAAGTTAAAGTAAAGAAAAGTTTTTTTGAAATGGTAATTTGGGACTCTCCATCCTGGGACACGAGTTTATAGGTTTCGGGAGTTGAGAGGAGCCCACAGTGGTAGTGGTGAGTGGGGCGGGGGTGGGGATGGCGGTGGTAGGGGGTGAGGGGATTTGAGAAATTTCTCGTGTTCTAACCCGGTTAAACAGGTCACCGAGTTAAACCTTTCTTAACCCGTGAGTCGGAGTAGGTTAAAATGGGTTATCTATTTGAATCTTTTTATTTTATTGGGGTGGGCAATTTATGGGTTGGGCTGGGTGGGTTCATGGGTTCATGAATAATAGTGACATGCCTAACTTTGTACTTTCCATTTTCTACATTGAATACCTTAACGACTAATGGGTCTTTGTTGACTATAGTATTCATCTTGTCTCCCTCTTCTGCATAAATATTTGTTAGAATCTTAGAAAAAATATTTTTTTAAATTCT
Source organism: Adenophora triphylla var. japonica (assembly GCA_022495995.1). Taxonomy (NCBI): domain Eukaryota; kingdom Viridiplantae; phylum Streptophyta; class Magnoliopsida; order Asterales; family Campanulaceae; genus Adenophora; species Adenophora triphylla. Next base: position 181,315 of record JAFEMH010004300.1, on the reverse strand, counting down.
GAAAAAATGGTTTCTAAAAACGCGCAATATTATTTTTGTAATTAATTAAAACTTTTAAAAAAATATGCAGTGACATTTTTGTAAATAATTAGAATTTTTTATAAAAATGAAGCGGTGACATTTTCGTAAATAATCAAAACTTGTAACACTTATGACACACTTTATAACTAAACGGACACATTTTATCATTGCACATGAATCTTTCTTAACACTAAATCCATTGCACTTTTTAACACTAACACGACACTAAAAAAACAACAATTGACACTTTCTAACACTAGACTTGACAATGAAAAACACTATTGTTGTTTTTAAAATGTGTCAGTTAATTACTAAAATGTCATCCCATGTTTTAAATGAAGTTTCAGTTAATTACGAAAATGTCACCATACATTTTTTAAACTTGTTTTTTCTATGTGTTTGAAAAAACTATTTTTTCATAAGAACTACTTTAAAATTTAAATTAATTTTGAGTTGATGATGTTGTAAAGGAAGTCACCAACTGAGCAATGGTGAATTTAAAATTTTAGGTGAGAGGTGATAACACATAAATAAAAAAACCACATTATTAAAAATATTTTTACTACATCTCAAATAATTGTTCAAACTTGCTCTCGATCAAAATCGGTTTTAAACATTCATTTGAAACGTGAGTAAAACTTTAACGTGAACATATTTAACTTTTAGTTTCATAGTCATGTGTAATGATACTAATAAAGATTGTTTACATGGATATTTTTCTATTTTTATGTCCTTAGATCATTTCATTTCACTTCATGATATATTTATTTTTTATTTTGATATTGTGTTTATTGATGAAACAAAAGGTATTAAAAATATGTTAGAATTATAGACATATATTTTGAAATCTCGAGGTTTTAAACTGGAAAAAAATCACACATAATATTTGATGCGTAAGTTTGATATGGTTTGTTAGGTAACCAACTTCTTTATAAACATAAGGTGATAGAGAGGGGCTCAACAATGTATATCATTTTTTTATCATTAAAACTCCCTCAAGTGTATATGTGGAGAGGTGCACTTGTTCATATAGGGTTCATTCACTTTATTTTTCATCATTAACAATGTTGAAAGAAGGCATATTAAAGCGATCACTTTAAATCGGAAGACTGTTTTAGTTTCTGATTTTTTTTCTCTCGTTCTTTTGGATCTATTATATAAAAGTACGGAAATTTGGATATAAAATGATGGAGTATTTGATAATAATGTGGCTCATATTATCAAATCAAGTTGGTTGAACCGGAAAAGTGTTACATAATTTCTATGTGATCCTGACATGCCCTATAGAATAACGGGAAAATTTTATCGTATGACTGTTGAAAAAATATGTTGTGTGTGAAGGAAATTGTATATTTTCCTTACATGAATCGTTTGTCGTTTGACAAAGATTATTGTGGGTTCATATTCCACTCCATGTGAACATTGAAATGGTATATCTAGATGTTCAATTTGAGATTGGATGAGAAAGATATGATAGCTCAAAGTTGGTGGATTCAAAGTGTAATTTTTAGAATTTAACACCACTATTGATGTCTCATGATTCCTCGATTAATGAGAGATTAATAGGGATCATTACTTTGAGATTAGGGTTTACAAAATGTGGAATTAAACCTCATGAATACAAGGTAATGGCTCTTATATTAATACAAGGATTAATTGGGAATAAATCACATGGTTATTGAAGTTATAACTAGAAAAACCCACAACAAATTAAATCACATGGTTATTGAAGTTATAACTAGAAAAATCCACAACAAATGAAAACAACTTTTTCCATCAATATTCCTCCCCCCTTTGCAATTTGTTCATCTTCTTTCTTTGGCCTCCTATAAATTTATCCATGGTGATTTTGTCCAGTAGTGAGATTCGTCGGAGATTCTAGTGTGCAAGAATAGCCTGGTTCGTGTTGTGAAATTGGCGATACTCCGTTGCAATCAAAACAAAGAAAACAACAAACCCACACGTACAAGAAAGAAACAATCACACACAAGAACACAAGAGTTGTTTACCCGGTTCATTCACCAACTCGTGAACTACGTCCGGGGGCAATTGCCAAGCCAATATGTTATTAGTCTCCTTCTAATATGTTGCTTCAATGTGTTCTAGGCCGAAATCATGCTTATATAGTAATACAAGGAACCCTAAATCTAATTTAAGAAGAGTTCTAATCAGAAAAGGAAACAAAATCAAGCTGCAGAATTTTCACCCGACGCGTGGGCGGTCGCCCAAGGCACCATGGGCGGTCGCCCAAGCCAAAATTCCACGAGCCATTACCTACTGTCCTCCTGGGCGGTCGTCCAACACCCCCTGGGCGGTCGCCCACCTCAACAGAAGGTCTTCCCCGAATTTTCTCCTGGATTCAGCAACTCCTCCGACTTAGGCCCCTTTTCTTTCTTGTAGTTTAGGACTCCAATCCCAACAGTTCGTTCGTTTTATCCTGAGAGGCGAACATCCAAAACAACCTCAAGCACAACTCGGTGAGGGGGCAAATTTGTCTTAAGGAGATGTGTTACACACAACTCGAACAACATCAAGACGATCAACTTACGATTTTCTCATTGTTTAATTTTAGTTGTAAATTCACTACAACAAATATGGCTTTTCCCGGCACTTTAAAAATGCCGGAAATGTTAAATATGGGCTGGCACAAAATTGAACATCACTTTTAATGTTCATCATAGGACTCAGCTACACTTGACAAAACAAAAACATAGACCTTGAGTAAATGCAGATATTGAAAAAGGTACTAATTTTGACTTACTAAAAACTGGAGTAGATTTCATTAACATATCACAATAGATCCACCTATTCAAACTAATAGTTGGGTAATGCAGCTGATTCTTTATCTTGCCCTGAATTGTTCATCTTGCTTGACTTCATATAAATAATACATGACAAATAAAAAAAAAATGGATTGACCTGCCAAAGAAGCCCTCTTGGTAGTACATAGGAGTGAAGCTTGGTTCTCTCAGAATGCAGCTGGTTAAAATCAATAGATTGAGTGAACTGCGTAGCCTGAATAGTAGACAATTAGAAAGCTAGTGAATGAGTCAGATGGATTACAACAATAAAGATAACGTGTGAAATGCAATTAGGTAGTGTTCACGCAAATTAATAAATAATATAATCCCTAAATCAAAAAATTGATATTTCATTTGAAAACCCTAAATCTGAAACCCCAAATTAATCGATATTATAAACCCTAAATCAGAAATTGAAATCTCATTTGAACACTAAATCAAAAACCCCAAATTAATCAACAATAAAACCCTAAATTGAAATCCAAAAGATTCAAACTTACCTGAAGCAGCAGCTGGAGTGATTGAACGCCGGAGGTGGAGGTGGATTCGAATCCGCAGAGGTCACCGAGAGTTGATGAACGGTGCTTTTCTTCTCTTCTCTCCACACACGAACACACCCACACGGTCAAGAACACGAACACAAAGAGAGAGAAAGAGAGAGACGGACCTACTAAAAGTGAAGGCAACGTTGGGGGCGTTGGCGCTATGGGTGGTCTTCGGTTTAATGTTCTAGAATCTGCCTTCGGTGGTGTGTGGTGTGTGGTGGTGGTGGCGATGACCGGTGGCGGTCGATTGGGAATGGCGATTGCTGGTTTCTCCGTTCTTTTCTTTCTCTCTCTACTCGGTTTTCTTTTTCGCTTCTCTCTTTGTTTTCTCTCTCTCTCTACGCTTTTCTTTTTCTTTTCTTTTATTTGTTTTAACCGGAAGACGAAACCAACCTAAATAAAGCTTATGAGGTGTTTACTTACAGTAGCGCTTCTATTCTATTCTATTATTAAGCTTTTATGTAAGATTTTTCTAAAATTGCATTTTTATTTATATGGGCAAATTAGCTCTTACGGGTTGAGAGTGTTTTGTTTAATATTGTTCAATCACATTAATTTGCAATGTGTCAAAACGCCAAATCAAGTGACATTTACATAAGTCGGTCGGAAAATAACTGTAAATTACTAAAAGTGTAAGAAACTAGCGTCACTTTCGACAAAATTTCGAAACTTCGTGGCACTTTTAATAAAGTGCCGAAAAATTAGCGGCACTTTTAATAAAGTGTCGGAAAACTTGCGGCACTTTTTCAAAAGTCTTGGGAAAATTTGCGGCACTTTTCAAAAATCTTAGGAAATTTAAGCGGCACTTTTAGAAAGTCTTGGGAAAATAGCATGGCCGAGTTTTAAAGAAGTCTTGGGAAAATTAGCAGCACTTTTGTAAAAGTGCAGGAAATTAGCGGCACTTCTAAAAAGTCTTGGGATATTTAAAGCGATTTACGAAAAGTGCCGGAAATTGGTGGCACTTATTAAAAAAGTGCCGGAAATTGGTGGCACAAAATTAAGTGCCGGATTAAAAGTGCCGGAAAAAGCCATTTTTCTTGTAGTGATTGTATTTCAATATATTGTAATTCTTTTTTCTTTTGTGCTTTTGTAAGATTTTGTTTAACAATCTTAAGACAAATTACCCTATTTGAGAAAGGATTACAGATTTGAGAATCCGTTGGAGCGGCGGCCACGGGAGAAAAGATAAAAAACGATGGATGAGACGGTTGGAAGAAAATTTCAGCAAGTTTTTTGTAATGACCAGCCATGATCAAATTGCAATTCTCGATTCATTAACCGTTGGATCAAGCTCAAATTTTGTGACCAAGTTCTAAACTCATATAAGAACAATATGGACGGTGGAGATCAAAATATTTTATGTGGAGATGAAGATAAAAATTTCGGAACATAACAGTTTATGAAAGAAAAAATTATTTTTGAACATATAATGAATTAACGAAAGAACATCAAGGATGTTGCGACGATTGTATAAAATAGTTGTGGCGACGCCACTTCTAGTATTTATAAAATGGGTGATATATCTCTTATGGTTCATGAGATCATAGTGAGAAAAATTGAAAATTTCATAGGAACTATGTTGAAAAATTGAACGTTGAAAGATGTAGTATTTAATGTTCTTATGGTTCACAAGAATCATAGTGAGAAAAATTGAATAGTTCGTTGGAACTATGTTGAGAAGATGAACATTAAAAGATATAGTCTTTAACGTTGTATTTTATCAATGATGTATTGACAAAGATAATAGGGCTTTTTGAAAGGAGTTGTTAAATCCTATTATTGTCATTAGTGACAAAGTCACAAAGATAAAAACAATAGAGTTTCTTGAAAGTTGTTAAATTTTATTGTTGTGAACATTGACAAATGTCACAAAAACTAAATATATATGGCTTCTTGGAAGAAGTTGTTAAAATCTATTGGGGGAATATGTGATTAATATCATAAAGATAAAAATAATAGAATTTCTTGAAGGAAGTTGTTAAATCCTATTGTAGTTGATGATGATAAATGACACAAAATATTTAGAAAAAAAACTTCTAAAAAATATTGTGTATTATGTAAATGAGAATGAAATTTTCTCTAATTTAGAGGTACTCCAATATGAGTCATTTGAAGTTATAAAATAATTAACCTCCAATCATAATTTCATTAAGAAATTTAGAGATTATAAAAATAAATTGTGTTAATTATCCTATCTATAAATATATTAAAGCAAAGACGTTCCTAAATTTGGCAAGTTGGAGCCCAAAAATGTCACTATCAAGTTGTTGAAAATAGAAGCTTTGGCCGATTTCCAAGAGTGGTAATCAATTTCTTTTTTTTTTAAGGAAGTGTGAGTAATTAATGTCTATTATGATTATACCTTTGAAAATCACATATTATGATTATTAATAAGAATTATAAATTTATGATATTAAAAGTACTACTAATGGTTGTAAAATAATTATCCGTTCATATTTTTAAATCGAAACCATTTTTTATTACCTATAAATTTTATTAGCATTCAAATTGGTATACCAAAATTCTCTCAATAAAAATGTCATACTTTCTTTGAAAAAAATAGAAATACTAAATTTATTTTTTATTTCAAATAAATCTATTTTTTACTCAAACTTAAAAATATTAATAACATTTTGTTTTGAAAGGAAAATATTAATTACATTAGGATCAAAAGGTGCAATTTAATTGTATACCATCTATAAATATATTAATGCAAAGTCGTTCTTAAATTTGGCAAGTTGGAGCCCAAAACTGTCACTATAAAGATTGTTGAAAATAGAAGTCTTGACCGATTTTCAAGAGTGGATAATCAATTTCTTTTTTAAGGAAGAGTGAGTAATTAATGTCTATTATGATTATACCTTTGAAAACCACATATTATGATTATTATTAAGAGTTATAAATTTATGATATTAAAAGTACTACTAATGTTGTAAACTAATTATCCGTTCATATTTTTAAACCGAAATCATTTCTTAATATCTATAAATTTTATTAGTATTCAAATTGGTATACCGAAATTCTCTCAATAAAAATGTCATACTTTCTTTGAAAAAAATTGAAATACTAAATTTATTTTTTATTTCAAATAAATCTATTTTTTCCTCAAACTTAAAAATATTAATAACCTTTTGTTTTGAAAGGAAAATATTAATTACATTAGGATCAAAAGGTGCAATTTAATTGTATAATATATTATTAATAAAATATAGCTATTATTTTTAAATATATAAAATAATTTGTTAATTTATATCAAATTGTGTTTTATTAATAGTATAGTTTTTATTTTTTGAATATTGATAGTTTAATTACTTTTTGTCATCATTAACAAGCACAATGGCAGTAGAGTTCTAATTCCTAGAATGTCATTAACTCCATCTGACTCCAGAATTCCCTTCAGGTTTGAACGTCGTCAGTTCCCGATCATGTTATCATATGCAATGTCAATCAATAAGAGTCAGGGCCAATCGTTACAAAAACAGTGGGGGTGCTTTTGAAGAAACCAATCTTCAGTAGTCATGGACAACTTTATGTTGCACTATCGAGGGTAGCTAATCCGAAAGGTCTTCATATCTCGATACCCACAAATAATGCTGATGAGTCATCATGTACTAGAGTCATTATGAATGTTGTGTTTAAGGAAGTGTTTCAATATGTATAATTGATATTCAGGATTTTGTACTTCGATTCAATGTTCAGGTCAATTTTGTTGCACGGTTTTCCGTTAAATTAACAATTTAGTCTTGAAATGAATTTTCTCTTTTGTAGATTTTGTCCAACACTTCACCGTACCCTAACCTTATCCATCTTTCCTTCCCCCCGCCCCCCCGTTCCTTTTATTCATCTCTCTCGGCGAAATTAACCTCACCTGCCTCCTCCTTCCAAATTCCACCCCCATCACCCTCATTCCACCCGCCACAATGACGTATTCCCCCCGCTCCATCTAGAAAATCACTCCCAAATCCTTCTCCCGGCCCTCAATTGGTTTTCCCCTGCTCATATATCAATGGCGGGGATTAATCTTCTCCATTGATTTTTGCTGGAAGAGAAAGGAAATCGGTGTAATTTAATCTCAAGAATGGCGTACATGAGTATGGGAGAGGCGAACAGAAGAATTACAGATTACCTAAACCGATTTTCCCACGCCATTTCATACCAAGACGCATCCACTCTCAAGCGCCTTCTTTCTCTCTCCTCCGATTCTCCTTCCCTCCTCTCTCTAGCCGACGCTCTCAACCTCAACCCAGGTATTAATTTCTTGATTTTTACTTAATTCGAATAATTTGCTGAAGTAGGGTTTAAATTCTGATTCTAAAGCCATTAGTTTGTGCCTTATTTCGTTCTGTTAAATAAGTTTTTTTCTTAATTTGTGCCTTAATTCGTTATGTAGGAAGCTTCACTGCTTTTGAAATTGGAAAGTTTTTGGTTTGTTTAATTATATTTAAGCTCAGCTACTTATTTTGTGTGCAATAACGGGTGTAAGTTCAATGTTTATCTTTGAAAGTACAATTTTTTTAGTGGTTGAGTTAGGATTATGGATTGTGGTACATTTTGAGATGCATACAGCTTTGATTTTGCTGAGTTGGGATTAAAAGTAGGCAACTAGCTTCTATTGTTGCTTATATGCCATTCTTGGCATAGATGTATGGATTTGTGCGTAAATGTGCATATATGCTTACATCAATCTACTATTGTTTGGCCTGCTTGAACATCCACATAATTTTTGACTTAGTCTTTATGTTTGACTGAGTGCTTCCACTTTTGGGCGTACACAATTAACGTGCAATGTCTACATTCCCTAGTTGTTTCCATGATCAGGAAATTTTGCTTAGTGGAGTTGGGTTGTAGAATAGGTAGGAGTAAACCGAATAATATGGAATGTGAAATTGGTGGCTTTGGAGTACTTTTGGAGACAACTTAGGTTATATGGCCCAGAAGAACTATGAAAGGATCAAAATTTGTCTTCATGATTGGCGACTAATCAAGAAGGGGAGTTAGGAGATAAAGTCAGTCGTAAAAATATAATTCAAAATGGATGATATGGATACGTGGCCAAGTGCATTCGGAGTTTTATGTAAAGACATACTCCCTCTGTCCCACTCGAAATAGGATTGTTGGGTTGGGCACGGAGATTAAGGAAAAGTGTTAGTGGAATAGATGTTGCCAGTATAAAAGATGAGGTAGGAGAGAGAAAGTGGGATAGGGAATAATGAGTGGAAAGTGTTGAGTGTGAAAGTGGGTCCCATTAATAAAACATTTGCCAGTTTGGGGTTGTCCTATTTCGAGTAGGACATCCAAAATGGCAAAATGTCCTAATTCGAATGGGACGGAGGAAGTACAAGTTTATTATCGAACAAAAATGAGCCCCACACTACTACATATGTAAAAATATGTTGGACATTTAAGAAAAATTATATTGGGAAACTACGAAGGAATTTGTTAATGAAATGGAAGTAGTCGACAGGAGAATGTGAGATGCAAAATAAAAAAGGAAGAATGTCCATGAGATGGTAAAAATCAATATAATGCAGTCAATAATAGAAATTCACTTGAGATGATTTAGGAGCGTATTGCATGAGCCTCTAACTACACCTGTAGCAAGTGGTATAGCCAATATCAACGAAAACTCTAGAGCTAGTATAAGGCGGAACAACATGGGTGACAATACTTAAAAAGAAAAAAATTAATGTGAGGGATATGTTAAGGGTCTTGCATTGTACCTTACATAATGGCAAACGATGAATCAAGTGATTGTGACATATATTGAGTTGAGTTGAGCTGATCTATGGTGGCTGCACGAAGTCTAAGTTCATTGTTTATTGTTTCTGGAATCAGGGACCCTTTGTTGGTAGGGCTAGGGTTTGAATTTGGAAAAAGAACTTGTGATTGTTTTGTTGCTTTTATATCTTTCCACATATTTGTTGTACGAGCCTAGCACAAATCAGTGTGTGAAGTTACATATATCTTCTGTTTTTGCATGCTTTGCTATCTTGAGCCTTTGTATCTTTTCAACCAGAGGTTTTGGGGTGTAAAATTATGACCATTCAAAGTTTAAAGTCAGTATTTTATTGTAGTTTCATCATAAACTCAATTTACACTCGGTTAAAAGTCCAACTGTACAATGTATAACCGCACAAATTTTCTCATTTATGTTTCAACTATTTTTGCATAAATTTTGTCTATGCAGATACTTATAGGTCTTATATTCTCTGTTGTTTGCATTCTGTATTTGTGAAATTAGGGCTTGAATTTGATCACGAGTGTAAATATATTTATCTTGCATTCTTACAAAACTTAATTTAAAGCTTGGGTCTTTTGGACAACAAAACTTGGAGCTTTTCATTGTGGCTTCAATTTGACTAAACTCTTCCCACTTTTCATTTATCTTTTACCAGGATGCTAATAGAGTGATTAGACAAGCTGACAGATAGTTGCACTATGTGGAAATTATAGTTCCTATGTTTCGAGCCGTGCAGAATTATAATCTTGGGAACTTGGTTGATTCCTACCAGGCGTTTGAAAAATCTGCCAAGTATTTTTCGTAGCTATTTTGAACTAAATTTCTGTTGTTGGTTTTGACTTTTGAGTAGAGTATCGATAATGGAATTTATTCCGTGCTTTCATTCAGGAATTACGGTCCTGGGAGTCGGCATGGGCATTAGAAGCTCTATATGTGATTGTGTATGAAATTAGGGTGCTCCTGAGAAGGTAATAACTGTCGCCTGTTGAATGGCATCCTTTGTTTTTTTGTTTCATTTAATTGCTTACAAGACCCTCTCTCTCCTTTTCCTTTTTGACCTCGTAGAAGTGACTTGGCGATTATACTTTTTTGACCTTTTGGCATAGAGTAATGGACCTTTGCGAAATAGTGAGGAAAGAACACTAGTCCACTAAAATCTTAAATAGCTGCCTGCAACCATAAGCTGAGAATTTGAGTTTTTCTGCGGTTCTTGCAAAATACAAACAGAAAAAATGTTCCATATGTCAACGCAAAGTCACTGACTATATTGCATGCTATATCTGAGGCTCTATATGCTTGTAGATCGTTTTCTTCATAGTAATGCTATCTATAGCTCATTTAGTTGTGAATGCAGGCAGACATACAGCTGTCTTCAAATGGAAAAAACCCGGAGAAGCTGAGTGCAGCTGGCTCATTCCTCATGAAAGCTTTTGGGATTCTTGTTGTACGTGTCTCTCCTCCCCTAATTTCTACTGGGAACCCGTAATTCATTGATATGTTAAAACTATATGTGAACAATTTTGACAACATTAAAAGCCATTTCATCATTAACAAAATGTCTTTTCGATCTCTTTGTTTCATCATATGTTACTGACTTCATCGATCTTCATCCTTTGTCATTTGTCTCGCTAAGTCTGTTGTACTTGTGATCAGAGACACATGATGTACATCAAATTATCTACCTCATCAAAGCTTTAATCTTCCTCCTAGTTTTAACCGAGAACCCATAATTCATCTGTTGTTCTAACTGTATATCTGAACAATACCGAGCATCAATCTTGACAATATTAAAAGCCATTTCATCCTTAGCAAAATGTCTGTGCGACGTCTTTTGTTTCATCACATGTTTTTGGCTTCATCAATCCACATCCTTTGACATTTGTTTAGCCAAATCTGTTGTTGTGATCAGAGACACATGATGTTAATCAAATTATCCACCTTAAAAATTTTACACTAAGCTTGCAATTCTGTATATGTAAAAAAAAGGATGACTCGAAGCTGCTCCATATATTTCACTAACCAAACCTTACCTTTCCATATATGGGTTTTAAAGATTCTATGATAGATTTTCACAGCAAGTTCACCCATTGTTATGAATTTCGTTCATTTTGGTGCATCTAAGCAAGTACGCACCGTACAAGCCCAAAGCATGTGCAAAACATGTAACATTCCTTATCATTTAATTTTTTTACTTGAACCAGTCTGAATTGGCCGAAATGCAAAATTTAGGTCGAAACACAAAATGACCATTTCAACCAGTTTTAAATGAAGGTATATTCTGTAAATAAACTAAGTTTAAGGGTAAAGCAGAAAAATAAAGAAAACTTCGCTTCCTATAATTAAGTGCCCTAATCCGATGAAGCCTTTCACAACTTTGGCCAAGGACCATCTCCTGATTGTAACGAGGCAGCATATTCATAACTACATCCAAGAATCATCTCCGGCTTTAAATATGTGTTAGTTATGTTATTATTGTTTGGAAAAGAAAAGTATGTCAGGGAATTAGAAATTATTACTCCCTCAGTCCCATTATATTGGCCAAAACGCATGTGCTGCATGGTGGCATAAAACACTCTTTTCTTTAGGAGTTTCTCCTTTTAACACGGACCGAGAATAAAATTGAGATTAGATCACTATGTCAGGGTTGCATGACAGGTGTTTACAAGTAACTTGGATGCATATTTGACAGATGTTGAAAACTACATAGAAATCATCTTAGATAATTGTGCATGTTGCGTTTGTTTAGCTAACTGTACGACAGTGGACCTCTACATTGTAGGTAAAAAGCCCAAAACGTGTTGGAGCATTATACGTCACTTGCCAGCTGTTCAAGGTGATGATTTCTTCTGTGGTTCTTTTTTCCTCTTCCCGTCTCATTCCCTTCCCTTTCCCAGCTTTCCTATTGTGTATACATACACACTTGTAGCAAGGGCTCAGACCGTAAGTTGACAATATCACGTTATCGAATAATTTTTCAAATGCATACTGATCAATCTATTTCTACTACTAGTGAATTTACACATTAATAATTTTATTTTTAGAAGCAACAAATGATTTTAAGAATGATGAACTTTAAATCACTTATGTAGGTTGGTTAAGCTGAAGTTCATGCAAGGCAGCACTAATGAATTCCCTTCCTGACCAAACCGGAAAACAATTGAGATCCAACTGCTCAAAATACACTTAACCTTAAGCAGCCATGAATCATAAATATATAATAAATCATTGAGACGGTCTTGTAAATAAAGAAATTATTGAGACAGAGAGGCATCTAATGGTGAGTGGGCTTCGTAGCGGTGAAGCCTCGTATGTGGTATGGGGGTCATTTGACCTCCTTCAATTTCGGAAAGTGTTCAAATACTTGTAGTTTAGACCAAAAAAATATTGGATAGTGTTAATTTTGCACCATCAAGTTTTAGAAAAATGGTTTTTTACTACTTTAAATGATGGATTTATACATTTGACCCCCTTAATTTTAGGTAAAGATTGCACTAAATTATTACATGGACCCCTTTTATACTAAATTTGGACACCTCAATAACATATTTTTAGAAGTAGCCTTGACCCCCATTCTGAAAATTTCTGGCTTCGCCACTGGGTAGCCACTGACATAGAAATTGCTGTTGTAAATAACAATAAATTTAATGCAATTTACAACTGAAAATATTAAAATTAAAATTTATAATAGGGGTTTAGACGAATTTGAAGGTAATAGTAGCGTTTTAATGTAAATACTCCCTCCGTCCCACTCCATTGTGGATTTATTTCCATTTTGGGATGTTCCACTCCATTGTGAACTGTCCAAAATTGGCAAAGAATCTTTACTATTTCACCCACTCATTCTCTCTCCTACTTTACTTTTACACTCACAACATTCTCTCTCCTAACTATTCCTCCCACTCATTCTCTCTCCTATTTAATTTTTCATATTCACAAACACTGTTGGGTTTTACGGGTCCATGCGCAGCGGAATTAAGCATCAAATAACATAAAACCCAAGAAGCCTAGGATCCGTTCTATACAATTAACTTGAAACTATGAGATAGATGCAACCAACCTTGTTTGCTTTCCGTTCTTGAGCTATCAAACGATTTGATTATGTGATTTCGAATCACAAACTTCGTTCTTCAGATTGCTTGAACTCTAGGCCTTGATCGATGAACGAGCGAAGACCCTCTTTCGGTATCCACACATTTGAATGAATCCAAGAACAATTTCTTGAAGATTGCTAGATCCTATAAACCTTGGAATAATATTGAGAATATTGTTGTGAATTTCTTTTCAGAATTTCGGCTAGCTTTTTAGGGCTGACGGACTGTTATATTTATACTACTTTAGCATCAATATTTGTTTCCTAATCGAATTAGGAAACCAGTCCAAAAATAACTCATTGGGCTTATAGTGTCGCACGACCAGACGAGTCACATGGACTTGTTCTGTCGCGCGATACAATGAGTCACCACAAGTTTTTCTCAATCATTCTTTCCATGGTTTAATCAATCCATTCTAGTTGTGTGTGACCCAATAGGATTACATTATGTTGGCAATGAGTTCGATCATATCGACTCTCATAAGACATAAGCGGACTCTAGCAAGCCATTATGTCTACCCAAATAATGTAACGTAAGAGTTCACGTTTCCAATGGTACACTTCCATTTCTCCCTTTGTCTCACGATGTTTATATTGAACACAAGTCATGGTCATAGTCAACTTGTCTTTGTTCAACGCTTTCTTGATTCCGAGTATAATGATAATTTCAATCATATTGGGGTACGATCATACACTTTCATCATTATCACTCATCGAGGGGCCCAAGCAAAACATCTCTTTCGAGGGACAAATTCCATCTTGATTTATCATCCTTCCCATCATGAATCCGATCATGCCAAAATTAGCCTTTATAAATATCGTGTTAAGATATCGTTTGACTAAAATCAAACATGACTTTCATCATATGTAAGGTCATGATAATCTCAGGTTTAGGGACTAAATGAAGTAACCTTATGAGATTTAATTATGACATTTGACCATGACATAAATCTCATGCGGGTCAAGTCCAGTCACTTGTTCTCTAACAAGTACCCATAATCTCAATGTGCATCTCTATGCATATAATCATCGTATGATTATCCATTGACAATTATACTAATTATTCTCTTAATAATTAGGGACGGAGATTATTATAAACAAATATACAAAACATATATAATAATCAAATGATAAACATCTCATATAATAATAAATAATGTCAACATATAAGTTTATCAATCATAGGCCTAGGGCATAACACTAAAACACCTCCTCTACCTATTTCTCTCTCCTACTTTTCCTTAATTCCCGTGCCCAAAAAGTTGGTTTACAATGGAGTGGGACGGAGGGAGTATTATTTAATATTTGATTTAGACGGATTTAAAAATAATCACAAAACAAAACGAAGTTTTCTTCAAAACAAAGGGTACGCTAATATTTATAGGCTCTAGGACCCTAGAGGCCCTCTAGGGAGATTCAATCCCATTTTAAGAAATGACCTTTTACTAATTCCTCACACACCCCTCGCTGTCAAAAGACGAATGTACCCTTGTTATTTTGTACAGTGATGCGTCATTCGTTCAGGGCCTGAATTCAATTTCAAAATAGAAAACTACATTTTAGTCACTGGAAATTTTAAAATTATATATTGATCACTTGATTTTCTGACATTTCAGATCAGTCATTGGACTCAAAATAGTTTAAGTCTGATCACTTCAGTCTCAAAACTAAAAATAAATCACTGAATTTTTCAAATCATCACAACGGTCTTTAGCCTTTCCAAAAACACTTCCATTTTCTTATATTTTTACATTATAAGACTACTTTGACTTATAAGACAAAATTTTCAACCAAAAAAATCAAAAATTTCAATAATAATAACGAATTGCTCTCATAATTTACAACTGAAAATTAATTCCCAAATTTTTTACACCATCACTTTTTGTTTACTCATTCACTTCCTAGAAACCTAGAAAGAAAAGAAAAAACATTGAAGAAAGTGAAAAATAATTGTACTAGTACATATTACTAAAGAGTAATGCTAAATGAACATGCTTTTCTTTTTAAGTTATTGTATCTATGGCAATGTATGTAGATTTTTAAGTGCATAAAATGCTTAGTATGTTGTACTGTACAACACCTCAATACATTAGGGTGTTGTACCAATACAATACTCTAAAGCATCTTCTATCTTCTGTACATATTACTCTTTACATAATCTATTGAAAGAGACACCAAGATGGAAAAAAGAAAAAGGAAAAGTAAGAATATTAACTCAAGGAGTGGAAAAGTACAAGTAAAGATTACTAAGATGGGATCCATTGGCTTGAAATTAGAAATTAGAATCCCCGGCCCTTAACAACCCAACACAAAAATTCCTACTTTTTGACTGAGCCAAAGTAGAAGGAAAAATAATTTACCTTACTAAATAAATGTTTCAATCACCATAATGCAGACTGTATGTCTAAAAAGTGCACCCTATTCCAAGTGGTTACTCCATTAAAACAAATACCCAGTAAATAAAACTAGAAAAAATTAAACCCAATGAAAAAAATGCACACATTCAAAGATATTACTACAGCTCCCAAAATAAATGTTCAAAAAAATTCAAATTTATTTTGCGAACAGAACAAATGTGAATTTTATTTTTGATAAATTATTTTGGAACGGGGTAATTAATAAAGAGAAATGCACAGTATATCGATTCTTCAACATACAAGCAAAAAAATGATGCAAATATTAGAGATCTGAAATTAAAATAATAGGAAATAATTGGATGTATTAAATACCTCAGGCTTGGAAGCTTTGCAGAGGGAGCCAAGGGAAGTAGCCAAGTAAATAGGAGAGGAATAGGAGTAATGACTATTAGCAGAATTAGGGGAAGATTCTTCCCCATTCTCAAGGGAATTTAAAAAATGCATTCAAGTTAGAGAATATGGTAGTGATAAAGTAAATGGTTGGGATTGGTCCAAAAAGAGATATTTTGCTAGTTTATGCTTCTATTAGTATAGTAGATATAGATATATACATAAATATAGATATAGACATGGATATGTTACATATGTATGTATGTATGCATGCATGCATCTTTCTTTCTTCTTCTTTTCAACTATCATTTGTTTTTGGTTTCTTGTTTACTTTGTTAGCTGGCAACTTATACTTTTTTTTTTTGTAACGGTAACACCAAGTGATAGGTTATTTACTAGGAAACTTTTGCACCATTAGCTTTAAGATGACGATATTTCTTTGTGTCTATGTAGTTCAAACAGATCTTTAGATGTACAAACTTTCCCACTGACAATGTTTATGAATTCGCGAATTGGCTGTGTAATATGCTTTGATCCTGCTGTGCTCTACTACTTTTTGCAGCTTGACACAGTTCATCTTTGCCGAAGTGTGATAAGAAGTATTGAAACTGCTCGCATATTTGATTTTGAAGAATTCCCTGTCAGGGATTAGGTGAGAGTTGACTTAATCGTCTAAGATCTTTGATCATGGAAACTAGATTTAAAACTATAAGAGCTATCTTTTCCTTGGTATGTCATTTCAGGTCACCTACATGTATTACACTGGTCGCCTGGAAGTGTTCAATGAAAATTTTCTTGCTATAAATAAGTAGTCTCATTTTTCATTTCACCACAATGATGGGATCTTTGATGTTATGACACATGCAACAGTATTCATTTTGTGCTGGTGTGCATGCTTTAAGGATTAGTGGTGACTAATTGGTACTTGATATATTCTTATGTACGTATCTCTTTTTTGTTCCATCCCGGTCCTTGTAGTTAGACTTGAGCTACTCGCTTGTTGGACTAGGGTTAAGGATACTGGGTTGCTTTCAAATAGAGCGCGGCATAACACATCTCCGTCCTGGTATTTTGGTACCAGTTTAAAAGTGTATCTGACAGCATTAAAGATCTCATATATTTAGAGTGTATAGCTACATTTTTGTTTATTTCAAGTTGTGAGCTATAAATAACAAACCCTACCTTTCCCCTTATGTTATAAAACTTAGAGGCAGACATAGATGATTATGCTAAGTTGAACTTCATTCAATGTTTGTTCTCAACTTCTATTGTGGTTTGCATTTATGTGTGTCCATTTGAGATTAACCACCCATTATGCTTATATTTGTAATATTTGTCCCTTGTATTCTGCAGGCTGATCATAAACTATCATATGCCTTGAGAAATTGTAATTCCCACAGTGAGGCAAATATAAGGTTCGATTCGGGTCTTCTTGCTGCATATATTTTTGTATTGACATTTTATGATCTTCATGAGGAAATCATTTCAAATTTTCTACTAATAGGTTAGTTTCGAAGTGTGGATTGATTAATTAGTCATGATTGATATGGTTACCCAATAAGTCATTTCCTAATCTCCATTATTTACTCATTAGGATTTGCTTTTTAGATGGCTGTGCCTGAATTTTCTTGTCCTTTTAGGCCTCATAGTAAATACTTGAGAGCTGGAACCTGTTCCCTTCATTAGTTTGTTTGCCTTTAATGTTATTTTGTTTTATTATTATGTATCTAAAAGTTTTCTTGACCTACCAATTGACATAATGAAATCTAGAGAATGATATCAAATTGTAATGAAATCTAGAAAATATATGAGCACACAACACACATAAGAAGTCAAACAAATAACCTGATGAACAAAAAGAAGTTGTGGTGGCAAATCTGTAGGTGAATGGACTTCCTCTTTTGTTTGGGCTTTGAAATCAGCCTCCTCTTCCTCATCTCTTTCCAAAGTCAGAACCCAGATTCTGAGAATACAGTTAAAACAAGTGTTATCATGAGAGTTGATTGTCAGAGGATGTCACTGCCAAGGTGGATGCTTCATGTGGACTCCATTCAATAGACGTTATAGGGTGTTTATGGTATTCAAATGTGCTACAACTAAAATTTTGAAAGTGAATATCAAGAATGTTTATGATTTTTTTCGATAAAAAATCAATCATTTCAAAATGATCCTTAAATCCCAAATGGACATTCATTTTGGGGACGGAGGGAGCAGTAAAAAGTGCAAATAAACAGGTAGTGCTTCGCAATTCTGAATACATACTTGTAGATCTTCAACACTGTGGCATTTACTATTTTTAGTTTACACAATTCAAGGGAGCAGAGGCATATGTCATAAGGGCTAATCAAGTTTTTAACAAAGAAGTTAAGGGTTAGCTTGATATGTTTGAATTGCATTTTATTTATAAATTTAAAATAGGTTTATTGTATCTTAAGTATTAAGTAGAGTTGAGAGAGGTTTGTAATTAATTACGGACATTGTGTGTTATGGCATGTTTGATGGTAAGAAGTAAGAGATAGATATAACACCTCAACTGGGTGCTTTGCGAAAGGCTTACAATTGGGGCGTGAGCCTCCCACGTAATAGAAAAAAACTAAGCCCGGAAAAAAAAGAAAAAAAAACTACCTCTATTCATGACCAATAAAAATCAACATAAAACAACCCCAAATATTGCACTACATTTCTTAAGAGAAAATAGAAGGAATACAGATTCTGATTTAAAATGTTTCGGACCAAATATTGAATGCTCTAGTGTGTTAAACTTCTCCACCACTAAAGTATTGGTGCCACTGATCGTAATGAATCTTTTATGAACAACTTTGCCTTGGCATGATTTATATTTTCCTAGTATCGAGTTACGAAGTATTTCTCAATGTTCCCCAATGTCAGGCTTCTTCTCTAAATTGCCCTGATCAATAGAAAAGTCTGGAAACTCAACGTCTTTCCATCAAGTACATAGCCATAAAATATGTAGTCCAAAGCAATATCCAAACAATAAAATATCCATACTTCACAAAAAATCTCACTGCATATTTAAGTCAAAGCTTAATGATCTCACTCGAAATCAAATGCAAAGTAGATTCTAAAGCAAAAATATAAGATAAAAAAAAAATTCGGTTTTTTTTTTTCAAACTTCAATCATGTTCAAAATTAAAGAGAAACCATTAGCACTTGGATTTTTTTTTTTTTTGGGGGGGGGGGAGATGAGGTCACGAAGATAGTGATCGTTATTTGCAGCTGTAGGTCAGAGTATTTCTCCACTTACTTATTGCTTATTTGCAGCAGCATTCAAGTAGATCTAGTCGGACAAGTACTGCTTTTTCTCATCACATACACACTCACACTATAAGCATAAAGAAATTACTGAATGAATAAAATACCAAACTAATTATCCTCAATGGTATACAATTTCACAATAGCCGTTGAACAACAAAAAGAAAAGAGAGTATGAGAAAAACTAGAAGAATGAATTTAACAAAAACCAAATTAATTTGCACTGCCACCCACGTAATAGTGGTTTCCGATCAGGGGCGAATCTACCTAGTATGGATCTACCTACTATGGTGCGGGTGCAAGTGCACCCACAAATTTCCAAAATTTAACAAGTAAAATATATATAAGTGCACCTTATGTACATATGAGATTGCTAGCACGTATGGTAAATCATCAGGTTTTTGACATATATGTCTTATCTACCTACTATGGTGCGGGTGCAAGTGCACCCACAAATTTCCAAAATTTAACAAGTAAAATATATATAAGTGCACCTTATGTACATATGAGATTGCTAGCACGTATGGTAAAGCATCAGGTTTTTGACATATATGTCTTACGTTTGACCCCTCATAATAACTTTCATGTCCAATTTTTATTTTTAAACTAGTACTCATACTTGTGCCGATGATTGGGTGACCGTACATAATTAGTTAAAGTAACCATTGATTATTTTTTCCTGAAAATGTTATTCATATTTCATTATGTGATTTAAATGATTACAAATTCTAATAATATAATCAAAATCTTATCGGAAATCAATACACTGTCACTACAAATCAATGTGAAGTAATTTTCAGAAAAAAATATCTCTCTCATCTCAATCTCTAAAACAAAAATTTATAAGCTGCAAAAAATATCAATGAATCCAACCCAACAATGTGTACGGCAATTTGACGCCTTCTGTAAGAGCAACAACTTTGTCTGATTTTTTTACTGCAATTTGGATAAAGCTTGACTAATATCCTACAAGTAATGTCCTGCAAGTGTAAAAAACGCCCGCAAAAAAAAAAAAATAAATAAATAAAAATTAACAAACTACTTGTGTTCATGACCAATAAAAATCAGCATAAAACAGGCCCAAATATTGCATTACATTTCTTAAGAGAAAATAGAAGGAATACATATTTTGATTTACAATGTTCCTGGCCAAATATTGTATGCTCTTGTGCGTTCAACTTCTCCACCACTGAATTATTGGTGCCACTGATCGTGATAAATATTTTATAAACAATAACTTTGCCTCCGCATGATCATTATTTTCTTAGTTCGGAGTTACGAAGTACTCCCTCCGTCCCACGTAACTGTGGACCTACTTTTTGGGCACGGGAATTAAGAAAAAGTAGGAGAGAGAAATAGGTAGAGGAGGTGTTTGTGAGTATGAAAAATTAAATAGGAGAGAGAATGAGTGGGAGGAATAGTTAGGAGAGAGAATGTTGTGAGTGTAAAAGTAAAGTAGGAGAGAAAATGAGTGGGTAGAATAGTAAAGATTCTTTGCCATTTTGGGCAGTTCACACTCACGTGGGACGGACGAAAAAGGAAATAAGTCCACACTTACGTGGGACGGAGGGAGTATTTCTCAATATTCCTGACCAAACAATAAAGTATCCATATTGCACCAGAAATCTCACTACATATTCAAGTCAAGGCTTACTGATCCCAAACTAATTATCCTCAATGGTATACAATTTAACAATGGCCGTTGGGCAACAAAAAAAGAAAAGAGAGTATGAGAAAAAGTAAAAGAATGAACTTACATTGATACAAACACAAAGAGAGGTAGGTGGGGTTCGGGAGGAAAACGGAGTGGCAGAGCCTACCTCCCCCCCCCCTCTTGCCCATTTTTTTCTCTGCCATTAGTCACCAAACAATTGTGGCGTAACACTTGACGCTAGGCTTGATGTTGCATTCTCTGATTTACCCTCACTCCCTTAACACACAAACATGCGAAAGAAAATGGTTGACATAATTACATTTTAGATGTTGCAATTCAGGAACTTGTGTCAAACAATGAGGATCTGTAGTGCTTTTTTTTTTTTTAATATCAAAGCTGTTGACGGTTTGGGGGGAGAAAGTATGGGAAGGTGGATGAGTTAGGTTATTTCATGCCGTCGGATCTGGTTTGACTATTATTAAATGCTTTTTTGCCTTTTTAATTTGGGCTACTTATTAAATTACTTTTCAGTTTAGTCCACTTGTTAAAATAATTGTACCAATATATTTAACATGTTTACTTTTTAATTTCTCCTTGTTTTGTCGGTTCTTCATTGTTCTCTTTATTAAAACATTATATGATTATCTATAAATAAAAACTAATCAATTAAAATTTTATATTTTAATCTCATAGAAATAATTATAATTTGTTGTTTTGTATCATACTCAACTAGAAAACAATTAAAATATGAAGAAATCAGCCTCAAGTCTCGACTGACTGGCAGAGAAACCCAAAACAATTTTACACGAACGATCTTCAACTCAACCTCAGATGTAAATCTCATAGGTTAAACCTATCTCTGCTCTGGCCTTGTTTCAGCTTCTTCGTTGTCGCCGCCGGCATAAATCTCGTAGGGTTAAACCCTAACCCTATGTTTCTCATACATTGTGCACTTATGGTTCAATATCAATTTCAGAATATCAATTTGATATGAAACCAGATCTGATTTCAAACTATGTTCCTAGAAATTTTACATTAAATTTTTGTGATTCCTATGCTCTGTCCGATGTCAATTTTCTATTGGTTGGATGTTATATTGATTCAGTATAAATTGCTTGGAATGATTTTCACCCAAAATATGGAGCGGTCAAATTTTGACTTCTTTCTCATTGAATTGAATTGCTGAAGAGAAATCTAGTTGGATAAACTGAATAATCTGGTCAATTGATTCCGATCGTATTTGCATCATTTGCTAAAGAAGTTACTTTGTGCATTGTTCATTGATCAAATAGAGTAAATCATTAAAAAGTTCATTATTTTTACCTGGCGTTCTTCCCTCTCGAATGTATAAATGGATGACATTTGGAGAGGTGGAAACTGCTCGATCAGCAATAGATTCTGAACTGCACTATCGCGGAATAGCAAAGGCTAGTGAAATACTTGATTTATTTCTTGAAACCCTCTTTTCTCATATAAACTGTTGGTGTTTTATACCTATTTGAATAGTATATAAGCATAATTATTAAGTCTGTCATTCGTTTAAACTTGCATGAGTCATTTTCCTGTTGGACTTTTAAATCTCTGAGTCAGTTTCCTGTTGGACTTTTAAATCTCTCATGCTCCATGCAAGTTTCTTTCCTTTCTCAAATGGCTTTGAGTCCGGCCTGCAATATAGAGCATATTTCAATCCCTCCCGTGAAGCCTACCAACCATTGACTTAATCATTTCTGAACAACTCGCAAATGGCACGGCACCCTGCTTTCAGTTTCTTGACTCGTTGAGTTGATGTGAACTCCTTAATGATGTGTAGTTATGTATACCTGAATATGCAGTTCTTTATACCTGGAAATGCTGTATAGTTATTTCCACTACTTGCCAACTCCTTAGCTGCCTTTCAATTAGAATCGTAGAGGTAAACAAATAAATTGAAAATGATGATTAGTCAATTGACCATTCAAACATATTAACAACATATTCTCATGTCCAAATTTACCCGTAATTAACTCCACTTCTTACAAAATTAATACTCAGCCTTCCCTTCTCCCTCATCCTCATTTATCCAATCTCCTCATTTTCACAAGGGTAATTTTGAAAGTTGAATAACTCTAAACCCTCTATTTTATTAATAAGATTATCTTTATGGAACAAATAAAAATAGAAAATAGGACTCCCATTATTGGACGGAGGGAGTATAAGACTATATTACCTGGACTCGCCTAAGTGTATTGGATGTGGGTACAAATTCAGGTGTTGTATCCACCAAAATTTTAACATTTTACACCAAATGGTATAAAACAATGACACACATACACATCCATGTCGTGTCGTGTGGACTCTGGTACTTTGGCTGATATTTCTTATACCAAAAGTTTATCATTTTATACCATTAAATTGTGGACACTTTTTGAAGGATCAATTCCTTAAAGAAGTCAATTCGCCATTTAGTCTCTCTCTAAGTATGTGTGTATCTATATACACACATACATTTATATGTGAGAGAGGGAGAGAGAGAGACTGCATGCTTGTTCAAAACATATCATGTGACTCTGTTTTCGATAGTCATCCTGTTTTTCTGATCTCATTTCATGTCTCTACTAGACTTCACTTGCTGATATGAGATAGTAAAGAATCTTCTTGTCATGCTAATGATCAACATCAAAATTCCCATTTGAAATTTCTATTTTAATTTCCGGTCTATGCCCGGTATGTTATTTGCTTGAGTTTTATTTATTGTTGTTTCTAGGTAGCGTTATCCTCCCCCACGAACTGATGATTCAGTTAGAGAAGAAATATATACTCCCTCCGTCCCATTATAAGGGGCACAAAACTGCAAGTGCATGGGAATTAAGGAGAGTGTATATATTTTAAAAATATTGGTAGTACAGTAGGTGTTGAGTATGAAAGTGAGGTAGGGGAGAGAAAGTGGGTAGGGAATAATTATTGTGAGTATGACAATTGGGTCCCATTTAATAAACATGTATCATAAAATGTTTTTGGGTAATGAGACTTATCAATGGGACACCCAAAAAGGAAACTTGTGCCCTTTATTATTGGATGGAGAGAGTATTTGTTTTCTTACGGAGTTCCTAGAGGGGAATATAGACTTTTTGAAGGTCGAAATATTTAGGGATATCATTTGGCACGCAGAACAAATTCTTTTATGTCTGGTGAGGATTATGAACTAAATCACTATATTTAAGGAACTCATATATGCTCTTTTCAGGTGCTCATCAACAGCTGTCCAATGAGTATCTTCGCAAGATAAACATGGAACTATCATCTGTACAGTTTGAGTTACGGGCATGTAGAAATCAATATGATGGAAAGGTCTATTATGGGGCAATCAACAATGTTGCGGAAGCAAAGCTTGGAACAAAGTATACAGTTCCTCAAATTGCGTATTATAAGAGCATTGTAAGTTGTCGCCCATTTTACTTTCTTACATCTTATTTAAAAAATTTGGTTTTAACTCTCTAATAAGTTCATGTGCACCTGAGTCGTAACCGTCTCAGTTTTATGCAAATTGCTACCATCTTCTTCTTTTGTTTAATATTGTATTGATATCAAAACAGATAGAAGCCATAGTCCAAGATGCCACAGCAAACGGTAGCATTTCAAACATCGATGCTCTCAACATTCGGCTGGATAACCAGGTCTTCACTTGTTTTACATGTAAACTAAGCTTTATTTGAATAACGTCACATGCCAATTTTCCATTTATAACCTGTTACACTTGCAAGCAATTTTATCTTTTTGTGTATCATAATTCCTGTTTCTATCTTCTATCTTATCTGTATTTTGGTTATCCTATATTTTCTGTTATTTTCAAACATAAACCAACCTAGATAATCGTTTGCATGTCGATACAGCATGCTCCAACTTCAATCTTCTATATTATGATGTTGAGAGTTTGTTCTTCCCATTTTAGGTATTAATCTATTGTGGAGTCCTAATGTTCTCTGTTTCGTCTTCAGTAATGATGGTTCTAACATGAAGTTAATTTATGTAAATTTATCAGTCTCATAATTTTGGTCTGCTACAGACATCTTACTATAGGCTGACTTGGCATCTTACTATAGGCTTAGAACAATTATTTGGCCTCACAATTCGAAGACATTCCTTAGTTGAAATAACCTCCCCTGTTTTCTTTTCTCGTTTGTCTCGCTCCCTATCTTGTGCATCCCTTATCCATTAGGTTTCACATCTGATCTCTTGTTTATTAGAAGTGAATATAAAAACAAAAGTGCATGGCTAAGAGAAATTTGCTGTGTTGTCAATGGGGCAGCCTCTGTGTTGAATGGAACATACATATTGGGAATAAAAGTGCATGAACTTTCACCTGCATCAGGAACAGAAATGATGCGAGTGCAGCTAAATTAGAACTTCTACAATCAAACACTTGTTAGGTTTCTGTTAATAACCCTCCTTTTACTGTTAATGCATCTTTTATGCGGAGATGCTTGTTGAGTATATGCATTAATTGATTTAAACATAGTTATTAACAAACTGCATGTGGTGGGCAAGTGATACCTTTTGAGGCAGAGTGGTGAGGCGAGAGGCAGGTGAGCGAAAGGCAAACAATGTGAAAATATAGCTAAATGAATCAAAAAATATATATATTTTGCTTCAAATTTCAAAACCATGTTATCAATGCGTGTAATAACATTAAATGCAGTCCACAAAATTCATTATACTCCGAACAAGAAACTCAAATCCATGAGGAAAATTGTCAGCCCACGTTAATCAAAGAAAAACTTTCAATCCTAAGCCCCAAATCGCTTCTTTTTCAAAAATCACTTTTTCAAAAATCCACAAAATTCATTATACTATAGGCTGACTTGGCATCTTACTATAGGCTTAGAAGAATTATTTGGCCTCACAATTCGAAGACATTCTTTAGTTGAAATAACCTCCCCTGTTTTCTTTTCTCGTTTGTCTTGCTCCCTATCTTGTGCATCCCTTATCCATTAGGTTTCACATCTGATCTCTTTTTTATTAGAAGTGAATATAAAAACAAAAGTGCAAGGTTAAGAGAAATTTGATGTGTTGTCAATGGGGCAGCCTCTGTGAAGAATGGAACATACATATTGGGAACAAAAGTGCATGAACTTTCACCTGCAACAGGAACAGAAATGATGCGAGTTTAATTTTAAAATCTACCCTTTTCTACTCAAAATATTTCCAGCTCAATATCATGCGGACAACTGATCACTTATCACCTCTTTCTTCAGGTCCTGACTTGACTAGCTTATTTGTTGGTTTCACCTGCTGAGTGCCTTTAGCTAATGGTTTCTTATCTTTGTATTCCTTATATGTTAGTCAAGAAGAGCAGTGCAGCTAAATTAGAACTTCTACAATCAAACACTTGTTAGGTTTCTGTTAATAACCTTCTTTGAGAAAGAGGGTCAGAAGGAACAAAGGAGCTGAAGAAGGTCATGAACCAA
>JAFEMH010004300.1:0-150000 GCA_022495995.1 Adenophora triphylla var. japonica | reverse complement strand
ATTTGCCCAAATAACAACCCTTCCAAACTATTTGCCGAAATGTCCATTTTTTGAAACTCGCTAAATGGTATAGCGAGTTTGACTTTTGTCCGCTGAAACTCGCCAAATGGAATGACGAGTTCATTTTATTTTTTTTTTTGACATTTTCCTTTTTTATTCCTACATTTTAATAAGAAATGATGTGGAAATGCGAGAACCAAACTCGCCAATTGATTTGGCGAGTTTAGCTTAGCTTAGCAATGGCAGAGTCCAAGCTGGTAAGATAAATGAATGTTTCAGCTATTCTGTCTTGTTTCATTAATGGAGTTTAAATTTTTTCTACTTTTTTGCAGGGGAAGGTGTTATCAGTTATGTACGCTTGTCCTTTTAGGGATTAAATGCTCTCTGATAGGGGTAGTTGGGTAATTAGAACCTTTGAATTCCATTCAAGCAACCCCTTAACCATAATCTTTCTTCTTCTTTTAATACTATTTTCTTCTGACTTTTCTTCTAAGTAGTAACACATTTTCTAAACTCGCCAAATCATGGCGAGTTTGATTCACGCTATTTCCATGCCCTTTCTTAAAATGTAGGAACAAAAAAGGGAAATTTCAAAAAAAAAAATATATATATGAACTCGCCATTTCATTTGACGAGTTTCAGCGGACAAACGTCAAACTCGCTATACCATTTAGCGAGTTTCAAAAAAATGGACATTTTGGTAAATAATTTGGAATAATTGTTATTTTGGGAATTATATTTTTAAAAAGAAATATTTTGAGAAAAAAATCATCATCTAATCATAGTCGAGCTTCCTCACGAAAGCTTTGAAGCAAGGATAGTGTCATCAAACTATAGGCCAATACCTATTTGGACCATTATAATAGAAAAATCATTCCCATTGTATACATTCTCAAACGTGAACCATTAGATTGTACTATCATATACTCTCTCCGTCCCACCCAAACCGAACTTTTCACCATTGTATACATTCTATAGGCCAATGCTTTTTAATATTATTTGGACCATTATAATAAAAATTATTTTTTGGTACATTAGGAAAAAATATGATTTTTGTGATACCATTATTACCTCCCAATTTATTTATTTTTAGTTATTTAATTTAATAAATTTATGTGTCTCAAGTAAAATTCAATTGCACATACAATAATTAATTAATTTTAAATGTTTATTTATTTGTATTAATTATTCTCCTCTTGCAATTAATCCTTTCCTAATTAATTTCTTTTAAACATTCATCTTAACCTTACGTTGCAATAAAATTCAATCCTAAAAATTTTAAGAAAATAAATACTCAATCATAGAGGTTAATGTGGTATCAGTTCAATATATAACATTTAAATTTACTCTATAAAATGTCTAGCTATATAAATAATAAATATAAACAAGCCAACAATTTTAGTACTAAGTTTTTTCATTTTTAACATTTGGGAATAATTTTATTGGTCAACACTTGAGTCGTTGTGGAAAATTTGGAATTTATTTCATTGGGACCAAAAGGAGGGAGTATTTCCTTATATATACATCTTATGTGAAAATTTCCGATTCGACAATCTAATACGGACCATATAGCGTGTCTAAATGAAAGGTTGATTTATTGAGGGTCCTGCTTTTTAATTTGTATGGAACACTCAAAACGACTTAACCAACTTTTCCCTTGGTGTACGTTATCAAACGTGTTTGACCATTGTAGTATATTTCATACGCCTCATTTAACCCTATTCCATTGGAGCACGCAAATACATTTCTATCAAAATAATGGACTATATATTTCCTCTTCATTATTGTCTTGGGTCCCCACACTAGTGTAACTAGCTTAGGAAAAGTGATATTGAGGGGTTTTTATATTTATATTTTTTTACATTTTTTCATAATAATTACTTAAGAGAAAAACTAAGAGGGTCCAATGGAAGAGAAAATAATATATAATTGGAAAAATCATGTATCCGAAATAAAAAAAAAAAACCTCGTAATAATATAAAAATAATATATTACATTCAGCCAAGATTCTGGTCTTTTCTTTTCTTTTCTTTCTTTTTTTATTTTTGCCAAGTGTCACATCAAATTTCATGTACCACATAATTAAATTAAATGAGGACCATCTTTTCTTTTGAGTGGTTGTCTGCATCAATTATAAATGAATGGGATGACTTCATTATTGGTCAACACTTTTAAGACGTAGTGGAAACTTTAGAATTCATTTCATTTGGACATATTTTCTTTTGAGTAGTTCTTCTACCAAATGAAATGAATGAAATGATTGAAATTCTAAAGTTTCCAAATGAAATTTCTGAATGACATGACTTCATTATGGGTTGACTCTGTTATTGATTTTTAAGTCTGGTTGTGGAAACTTTAGAATTCATTTCATTTGGACCAAAGGAGGGAGTATTTCTTTTCTACTTATAAATACATCTTATGTAATCAAAAGTTTATTTATCAATCAACCAATATTAAATACTTCGTGTTTCTTTCTTTAGAAAAAAAAAGACGATGTTGGTGTTGTGAAATTGGTGCTCTCCGTTTGCAATCAACACAAAGAAATTAACACACCCACACGTACAAGAGAGAAACAATCACACACAAGAACACAAGAGTTGTTTACCCGGTTCATTCACCAACTCGTGAACTACGTCCGGGGGCAATTGCCAAGCCAATATGTTATTAGTCTCTCTAATATGTTGCTACAATGTGTTCTAGGCCGAAATTATGCTTATATAGTTACAAGGAAACCCTAAATCTAATTTAAGAAGAGTTACAATCAAATAAGGAAACAAATCAAGCCCAGAAACCCGGCCAGCAGTGAGGCGCCCGCCCCAAACCCGCCGTGCGCCCGCCTCGCGTTCGACAGACCTCGGCCACAATCCTCGGCCTTCGAGGCGCCCGCCTCGGACAGACCAGGCGCCCGCCTCGCCTACTCCAGCCATGCTCAGACTTCTTCTCTGCTTTGAACTCCTTTTGATCTCAACAAACTCCTCCGACTTAGTCCCCTTTTTCCTTGTAGTTTAGGACTCCTAAACCAACAATCTCCCACCGGAGACTAAACTAACAAACATAGAATCACCCATCAACTCCCACCACGGAGTAAAGACCTTCGAACACATTTCCCCCTCATCCATATTGGCTTGACACTACCACACCTCTCCTCAAGTACTAAGGCGAGTTGAAACCAAGCGACGTTTCAACCTCCCCGTGTTAGATCGTTCTTGCCTCCCCAAATCAGCTTCTACCTTGATTTCTCCCCGCAAGTCTAACTTCGCCTTCTCCCTCCAGACCCACCTTTCTCGCAATGCCTCCCCTTGAAACTTGGACACACCTTGTTTCTTGCATCGACTATTCTTGGTCTGAAACCGCTCTCTGTTAGGGCCCTTGGACTTCCACACCACGTTGATCAACTTTGAGTCCTCCCCAACATACCGTTTCTTGATGTCTCCCCCTTTTACACCAACGAGGGCCGGTTCTTAAGCCTCTTGCTCCCACCGGAACGAAAACCGACATTGTAGGTAGAGTACAACGTCTTCCCCTTAACCCCATGAGCCAACACCTTAGCCCCTTTTGTGACTTCCCAAGACCCACCAATGAACGAAACACCGTATCCTTCACTGTCAAGTTGTCCCACAGAAATCACTCTCCTCCTCAAATCCGGAACATGCATCACGTCGTGTAGTTGTAAAACAGCCCCATTAGGTGTCTTCATCATTACATCCCCCTTACCTTTGATCTTCAATGGTTGACCATCACCAAGATAGAGAACCCCAAAATCTCCGGTTTTGTAACGCCTCATTGATTCCGCATCCCCACTAGCATGACAAGAAGCTCCAGAATCCAACACCCAATCTTCACCCGACTGCTCCTCCCCTAGGATCAATACATCACCACCATCATCCACCACGTGCGCACCGCCACTTTTTCCCGGACAATCATAACTGATGTGCCCCAATTCACCACAATTGTAGCACTTGACCTTTTTCCCCTTAGGTCCACCCCTTTTTCTCTCCACCCTAAGTGCAGCCCCATCTACGGACGATTCTCCCCTTTTCTCCTTCCTTCGCAACTCCTCTTGCAGGATGAGATCTCTAACCTCCGTATACACCAATGCCGTTTTCGACGTACTAATCGTTGTGACAGTAACCTCCCAACTATCAGGCAACGATTTTAGAAGAAAACAAGCTAGCACTTCATCGGAGAAAGTAATATCAACACTTTTCAATTGGTCCACCATACCTTTGAAATTGCCGATATGACTTGCCGCCGTCTCGCCCTCTCGACATCTTCGCATTCGCAAACCTCTTTATCAAATGCACCTTATTGATATTCGACGGCTTCTCATACATGTCTGACAGCGTTTGTAGCAACTCCACCGTTGTCTTGGCCTCCATAGCGTTCCGTGCAACGTCGTCGGTTAGGGCACTCCTTACCGCTCCTAACGCCTTCCGATCCAACACCTCCCAATCCCCTTGTGACATGTCTTCGGGCTTCTCCTTCAAGGGCTTATGAAGATCCTTACAATAAAGGTAGTCTTCAATCCTTGTCTTCCAAAACGTGAAATTCACACCGCTGAATTTCTCGATATGGTTCTTCATCTTGACTGCTTCACCAAAATCCCCAAGAACGCGATTCAAAAATTAATCAACTAATGAAAGAATTTTGAATCCACCAAACCAGGCTCTGATACCAGTTGTTGGGACTGCGACCATCCCCACCACTCACATTAGTATGATATTGTCCGCTTTGGGCCCAGCCCGCACGGATTTGTAGGGACCGCGATCATCCCCACCACTCTACATTAGTATGATATTGTCCGCTTTGGGCCCAGCCCGCACGGATTTGCTCTTGGGTCAACTCCCAAAAGGCCTCATACTAATGAAGTGGGTGTGTGCTCTTATAAACCTGACAATACTTTGTTCAATTGTCGATGTGGGATTGGGTTTGCACCCCAACAATCCTCCCCTCAAACCAAGACCATCCGCAAAGTCACACAAGAGGGAATCCCACCACCACTATAATCGCACACACACGGTCCACCCAGGCCGGAACATCCGAACCATGGCTCTGATACCATTTGTAGGGACCGCGATCATCCCCACCACTCTACATTAGTATGATATTGTCCGCTTTGGGCCCAGCCCGCACGGATTTGCTCTTGGGTCAACTCCCAAAAGGCCTCATACTAATGAAGTGGGTGTGTGCTCTTATAAACCTGACAATACTTTGTTCAATTGTCGATGTGGGATTGGGTTTGCACCCCAACAGTTGGGTGTTGTAGTTCTTCTAGTGTTGGTGTGTATGAGTTGTGTTAGTGCCTCCTCATCCCTTAGTTTTAAAAATGGTTCTAATGAAATCATTCGTTGCATTGATAAGGAGAGACAAGCACTTCTTTCTTTCAGAGCTGGCCTTAGAATTATACATGATTATGATGACGGCCGTCTCCCTTACTGGAGTTCCAAAGATTGCTGCAAATGGAGTGAAGTAGAGTGCAACAACCAAACTGGTCATGTAATCAAACTTGATCTTGGGGGTTCAGGTCTAACAGGTAAAATTAGTTCTTCATTGCTTGAATTGCGGGAATTGACTTATCTGGACCTTAGTAATATAGATTTTGAAAACAGACCAATCCCCAAATTTTTTGGTTCCTTCACCAAATTAAAGCACCTCAACCTCGATTACTGTAACTTCTCCGGAATAGTTCCATCGCAACTTGGAAACCTCTCTAACTTGAATCATCTTGATCTCTCCTCCGATCCTAGCTTTAACCTCTCTGTTGAGAACATTGATTGGTTGTCTCGTCTATCTTCCTTGGAAACCCTTATAATAGAAGGGGTTGACCTCAGTAGAGCAACTCACTGGGTCGACATAATTAAGACGCTCCCATTCCTTTCTTACGTGAAGTTTTCTGGTTGTCAGCTCTCAAAGGTCAGTTCTCCTTCATCTTCTTCTTCGATAAACTCTTCTTCTACTTCAATCAAAGTGCTTTACCTCTCCTCTAATGGTTTTACATCATCCATGTATTCCTGGTTGTTCAAATTGAGCAGCAGCCTCTTTCTTCAAGAACTTTATCTCTCTGATAATCTTCTAGAAAGCAAGATACCCAACTCTTTTGGTAACCTCTCTAACTTGATTTATCTTGATCTCTCTTCAAATCTTCTAGAAAGCATGATACCCAACTCTTTTGGAAATTTGTCCAATTTGGCTGTCCTGTTCATGTCTAACAACAGCTTAAGTGGGAACCTCTCCGACTTTCTAGATATCTTGTCCGGGTCGCCTGCATTAGAGGACTTGGATCTTGGCAGTAACAAACTTTATGGGCCATTGCCTGATGGTATCATAAGGTTTTCTTCCCTGCAAGCGTTAATCCTTTCCGGCAACCAGCTGAACGGAACTATAACTAAAAACATGGGGACACTCTCACAGCTTGACTACTTGGATCTCTCTTACAACTCTCTCACTGGTACTCTCTCTGAAGCTCACTTTTCAAATCTCTCACTCTTATTCTATCTCGACTTGTCCGACAATGCTTTACAAATAGAAGTAAGCCCTCAATGGTCTCCCCATTTTCAGCTAGTTTATATCGGGATGAGATCTTGCAATCTTGGCCCACTTTTCCCAAATTGGATTAGAACTCAGAAAAACTTTTTCTATCTTGATATTTCCAGCAATGGAATTTCAGATAGCATCCCACCATGGTTGTGGGACCTTTCGACACAAGATCCATTTTTTAATTTATCTTCAAACAATTTCGGAGGCATCTTACCAAATTTATCATCAAAGATGCCTCGAGGTTTTGACCTGAGATCAAATCATTTTGAGGGCCCAATTCCATTGTTTCCTTCTAATTCCGTGTCGATAAAACTTTCAAGGAATAAATTTGTTGGGAATCTGGATTTCTTATGCCAATTAAGTGATGCGGCCTTGTCCTTTCTTGACATCTCATACAATTTACTAACCGGAGGGCTTCCTGATTGTTTGGGGAGACTAGAAAAATTGACTGTTGTTAACTTAGCGCACAACAGACTTTCTGGGGAAATCCCGTCTTCTATTGGATCCTTATTTCGCTTGGAATCATTATACTTGTACAACAATAGCTTTGAAGGGGAGCTTCCTCTTTCCTTGTCAAATTGTGTACGGTTGATCTTCTTGGATGTTGGAGTGAACATGTTAACCGGAAATGTACCTGCTTGGATTGGGGGGAATATATCGCAGCTCCACGTTCTCAGCCTGCGATCAAATAAATTTAATGGGACCATCCCTTTAAATTTATGTCAGTTAAATGAACTTCAAGTCTTGGACCTTTCTCAAAACAACTTACATGGAACCATCCCTCCATGTTTAAACAACCTCAGTGCCATGGTTCAAAAAGGAACTGAACTTAATAATCATCTACTTTATGTAACTGTGGTTGACAAATTCTATACTGACTATTCAGTGATAGGATGGCAAGGTAGAGAGCGTGAATTTGGAAATAATCTGAGACTATTGAAGCTCATTGATTTCTCAAGCAATAATTTGAGTGGAGAAATTCCTAATGAAATAACACAATTTGTTTGAGTTGGTAGCTTTGAACTTATCCGAAATGCATTGCGGGGTAAGGTTCCCCAACAGGTTGGTCGGTGAAGTCTATTGAGGCTCTTGATTTATCTAGAAACGGGTTTTACGGTAAGTTACCCGCTAGTTTGTCTCATTGAATTCCTTAAACTATCTAGACCTATCGTACAACAAGTTTTACGGAAAAATACCATCCGGCACTCAACTTCAAAGCTTTGATGCATCCAAGTTTATTGGTAATGTTGGACTTTGTGGGCCTCCACTTGCATCAAAATGCCCGGAGAATCCCTGTGTTTCGTTGTTGATGGTGTTGGCGGTGAAGAGAATGATGATGATGAGTTTACGAAATGGCTCTACATTGGTATGGCTTCGGGTTTCGTTCTTGGATTTTGGGGGATATGTGGTGCTTTGCTTCTCAATCGACGTGGTAGACATGCCTTTTTCCGCTTCACGAATGACTTGATGGACTGGGTGTATGTGAAAATTGCAACCCGCAAATTCTGTAGGTAAGACCAAATACTTGTGTATTCTTATTGGTGAATTTACAAGCATGTGCAAAGTTTATCCTAATGTATCATACTACCTTTGATGTAGTATCATAAATTAATAGCTAAATAAACTGTCTTAATTATGAAGTTCAATTGCTCTCTGAAGTGTTGACTAATCATTCCCAAAAAAAAAAAAAAGAGTACAATTCCGGCTAACTTGGTTTATGGCTTGCCCAGTTTCCAATTCGTGCCCACAGCCATATTCAAAGTTCAAACATCAGTATGAATTCGACATAAATGGCAAGCAAAAACATAAATTTTGACACGTCTACTTGTATCAAATACAAAGGCTAATTTTTTTGAGATCACCGTCGCCTGCCTGCCTAAGACCTGAAAAACAAACATTGAATGCTCATGATGGACCTGAAAAACTATACAGCTACTACTTTGGTATAAATAATGTTTTACAAACAAACATTGAATGCTCCTGATGCAGATAAACTCCCTCCCTAGCATCATTTTCCGTTTTTTACACTTGAAATGCAAAATACAATGTTAAAGAGAAGAAATAATCCTCACTCCCGTCGGCCTTCTTGTCTTTAACATATCCTCCGTTCAGCTTAGCCTCTCTAACATGCTTGAAAATAATCAAGACACAGTTTTTCCATAGCAAACACAAGCAAGATAGAGATTCTTTGCCCACTTCTCCTGCACATTTAAACCCAAAAGCAATGTCAATAATCCCTACCTTAAACTAAGACCTACACTCACAAGCTAATGTCTTCTTCTCCAATTGCCCATCCCCCTAAGGTTTGGATAAGTCACACTGTCACTTTTGTTAATTTTATCACCCAGAAATAGAGCGGGTGTTTACCCAGAAATAGAGCGGGTGTTTACCCAAAAAATGTTAAAGGGAGAACACTTTTTCACAAATCAATTACCATCACTCCAACATTTTTCATTTTATTTATTTATTTTCTCTACATGTAAACAATTTATTTTTTCTGAGCCCCATCTGATAATACTGCAGACGGACCGAGCTATGAACTGAGCTCTCACAAATCCATCCCATGTCCCACAATACACATCCACACCACACCAAGAATAGAAAGAGAAAAAGGAGGGGGGGGGGTTAAATACTCTTTTGCACACTAAGTCTCACATGGAGCTGCACAATAATCATAGATTTTTAATGATCCTCAGACTCTAAAACATCTATCATAATGAAAATCATTTCCCAGCCAAACAATACAAAATTGAACAAGAATCGTCCAAATAAACTGTGCTCTACTAAACAGATGAATCAACATGACCCCTCCGTACCATTTCTCATTTTTTTGGATCTCTCCTTTAAAGTATTCCCTCCGTCCCTAAATGAATGCCCCAAATTCATTTTAAGAAACATTCTGAAGCTAAATAAACAGTCTTAATTATGAAGTTCAATTGCTCTATAAAATTTCGTATCAAGAGTTCCCTTCACTTGGTTCATTATACCACATTTTCGTACTACCTTTATCCCAAAAATTAATGACTTTTTTTTTTCAAATTTGCTCTTGATTTTAGCTTAATGATGTATGTTTGCTATTACGCGTTATTAGCTTATGATGCGTGTTTGCTTTTATTCAAAGTTCAAACATCAGTGTGATTCCGACACAAATGGCAAGCAAAAACATAATTTTTGACACGTCTACTTGTATCAAATACAAAGGCTAATTTTGTCGAGATCACCATCGCCTGCCTGCCTAAGAGGTGCCTATGGACCTGCAAACTACTTCGGTATAAATAATGTTTTACAAACAAACATTGAATGCTCCTGATGATGCAAAACTCTCTCCCTAGCATCATTTTCCAGTTTTTACACTTCAAAAGGAAAATACAATGTTAAAGAGAAGAAATAATCCTCAATCCCGTCGGCCTTCTTGTCTTTAACATATCCTCCGTTCACCTTAGCCTCTCTAACATGCTTGAAAATAATCAAGACACAGTTCTTCCATAGCAAACACAAGCAAGATAGAGATTCTTTGCCCACTTCTCCTGCACATTTAAACCCAAAAGCAATGTCAATAATCCCTACCTCTAAGACCTACACACACACAAGCTAATGTCTTCTTTTCCAATTGCCCATCCCCCTAAGGTTTGGACAAGTCACACAAATTTTATTCGTGTTCACTTAAAACATGAAAATCACAATGTCTAATGGTGAAACTATATCTAACACATACCTTGACATGTGTGCTTGGAAACTGAGAAGTACGCAAGGTTTCCTGTGTTTCGTCACCAGGTTTGCGACGGGGCACACTCAAGATGAGGGCAGCTTGATCCCAAGTAGTAGCAGTGGATGTAATGTGACAACCACTGTCCCACCCTCTATGGATGCCCTCACTTGGATAAAGAAAATCAAGCTCCACAACCTGCAACCAAAAAACCATTATCACCCAGAAATAGAGCAGGTGTTTACCCAAAAAATGTTAAAAGGGAGAACACTTTTTCACATTTCAATTACCATCATTCCAACATTTTTCATTTTATTTATTTATTTTCTCTACATGTACACAATTTATTTGTTCCGAGCCCCATCTGATAATACTGCAGACGGACCGAGCTATGAACTGAGCTCTCACAAATCCATCCCCTGTCTCACAATACACATCCACACCACACCAAGAATAGAAAGAGAAAAAGGAGGGGGGGAGGGGTTAAATACTCTTTTGCACGCTACTTCTCACATGGACCGCACAATAATCATAGATTTTTAATGATCCTCAAACTCTAAAACATCTATCATAATGAAAATCATTTCCCAGCCAAACAATACAAAATTGAACAAGAATCATACAAATAAATTGTGCTCTACTAAACAGATGAATCAACATGACCCCTCAGTACCATTTCTCATTTTTTTGGATCTCTCCTTTAAAGTACTCCCTCCGTCCCTAAATGAATGCCCCAAATTCATTTTAAGAAAAATTCTGAAAATGTGTGCTTTATATACATTTTAATGGCAAAGATGCATAAATTTTCTTGTTTTCCACTTTCCAAACATTTAGTTTTGCAACAATAAAGTGACTAGTGAAAAAGATTTGGTAAAAACATTTAGGGACAAAGTTCTTTCCAAAAATGACATTTATTTTGGGACAAAAATTTCTTGAAAATCGACATTCATTTAGGGACACATGGAGTATTATTTTTCTAACATAAAAATTTCAGACACTGATGTCATCTAATTGTAACCCTCGTTCATCAAAAAGGCAAGCTAGAAGATTCATGCGAGATTTTTTGGCTTATTGCTCAGTCTCACTGGTAATGATGAACTCAAAAGGTCCAACGTTTTGAAAAGGCACTCTACAATGCGATGAAGTGTTTTCTTAAACACGGACTCAACATTGTGTACAAAGGTCTCATTTGTTCACAACACAAGTTTTCTTTCTTATCCTTTTGGGGAATATGTTCCATGTTTGAAATTTTGAAATAATTATTTCAGATGTGCAAGCCTATGCTCCAACTCTAGTCATGTTGCCCTGCTTGTGTATCATAAACAGAAAAGAAACTAAAGGGGATCTCAGAGTTTAGAAGAACTGGTAAGAACAAATGAGAGCAAGAAACTGAACCTGATCGCTGAAGCCAGCATTGCGAGACATGACCACGCCCCATCTGGTACCCACTGTTGACATGGATGTCACATGAAACCCTTCTCTCCACTTCTTGTTAATCCACTTAAAAGGAAATGAGTCGCTTACTTTGCGACTGTTGAGAGTACTGGGTGCCTGCCAAAATTTGGTCATAAAATAGTTCATAGACAAAAAGTTCAGCAACTAAATTTGGCTTGTCAAAACCAATATCAAATTACATTCATCACTATCAGGATTCAACAGATTTGTTTAATACTCCATCCCTCCCATTTTAAGGCTTTTACTTTCATTTTTGATCAGTCAAGTTTTAGGTTCTTAGTTTGCTTTATTTCATAGAATTACAAAAAAAAAAAAAACCGGTTACGTACCTATCTACTTTCCCCCCACTAGCTTTATGAATAGTGTTTTGGACAATTATGTCCCCAACACACTACTATTGTTGCCCATTTTGCATTGATTCCTAATTAAGCGTGTAAAGTCAAACTAAGAAACTTAAATAGGGACGGAGGGAATAAATAAAGAAGTATGTCAGGATAAGAGCTTAGCAAACCATCGCTTCTAAGAACCAGCAATACATATTTAAATCATGGTTCTGTAAAGAAACTAACATAATACGGAGTTCAATAGTATAACTTCACTAATGAATCTTATTTCTTGTAATCATCCAAAAACCATCAACATGTTCAATTCTGGTCATTCTGTTTCTCGTGTATTTGTAATTGACACATTCAGATGGACAAATAAAATAATACTCCCTCCGTCCCAAAATAAATGTCGCATTTGACTAGTCAACATTTTTTAAGTAGGGTGCTTTACTAGATTGTACATTGCATATACAAGGATAAAAATGCACTGAGTCTCTTCCCTTATTTAGAAACGCGACAATTATTCTGGGATAGACCGAAAAGGAAAGTACGAAATTTATTATGGGTCGGAGATAGTATAAAAGAAAACCTCTGCACTGCGTGTCAACAAAATTCACGGAAATATCAAATGATTGAACAAACATGCCCATTAGACCACCTTTTCATATGATGATGCGGCAACAAATGTGCTTTTGTGAAATGGAAAACCAGAAATAAGCATCGACCACAAGCAACTATAGTATCCGTATTCATTTTCATATACTCCAAGACCAAATATACCTTTGGACATCACCACAAGAGAACTTCCATTGTTAGACCCAGCAATAGAACTGATATAAAGTTCTTCTCCCATTGTTTCATGAACCATACCTGCAATACTTAATGTATAAGGAATTTAATAATCTCATACAACTCTAAGATCAATGAAAGAACAAACTATGTAATAATATGCCAAGGTGTTTCACCTTTTGCAAGAAGGAGAAAGCTCATAGACTTGGTTAGTGAAGCCCGTTCCAGCGTCCATTATAAGAGCCCACAGGTTGGAACAGGATGCCACAGAACTTATAAGTAAACCATCAGCGTTTCCTCTTTCCACATGTTGTGGCAGTCTTGCATCCACCACATTGTAATGGTACCTACATGGACACAATGAGCAGTTTACTTATCCATATAAAGAGAAAACATTCAGGACAAAACAAGGCTCATTGCTCTTTTGGAACCAGAGGCAAGACAATGATCAGCAGCATGCAAAAAGTCCTGATGGTCTTGGATAAAGAAGTAGGCTAAGATAAATTGGGCAGATTCATCACGGGATCAAATGGGTTTTTGTCTCACATATTTCAGGCAAGACTCAGTAAAGACACCAACAGAATTTACCAACTCCGTGTTGGAAAAAATGAAGGCAAATGCATGTACATGACGAGCAAAAGAATCATAAGAGCACTAATGACGCTAAATTATTGTGAGAACTCTGCAAATTGACACAGGCCTCAAAAAACTATATGATCCAAAAAAAGGTCCAATACAATTTCTACAAGCAATGTTGTACCGCTGTTTCATAGGTAGCCTGGCATTATAAATTGATATCCACTGTGTTGCAGGGACTCCCATGCGAACTTTCTTCTTGGGTTGTCCATCATCTTCCTCATCAAGATTCAATCTGCCACGTTTTTGTCCAACTTGGAAGATAATCTAACTTTTGAGCACCATCTGTATTTATTGGTCTTATGGCAGGGTTGGGACCAAGTAGTCCCTTGAACAAAGAGATTAGCTTGGAATAGTTGGGTTCTTCATCGAACTTCATGTTCACCACTATCTCAAGAAATTGTTTTTGTGGTGCAGAGCATAAGCAGCACAACATTTCGGGAGATGTGGCCATTTTCTTCTTACAAACTAGGAATGATTTATTATCACCCTATGAAACAAAATCAAATATACTCCCTCCGTCCCACTATACTTGACACCCAAGGGGTGGGTTCAAAAACCAAGAAAAAAGAATAAAATAAAAAAAATGTGTGGTGGAAAATGAAGAGAGAGAATGAGTGGGGTAAATAGTAGTGTTGGTTGAATAAATGTGTGGTAGAAAATGAAGAGAGAGAATGAGTGGTGGGGTAGAGTGAATATAAAAATATAAAAACTTGGTTATTTTTGGAAGGTGTCAAGTATAGTGGGACGGCCCAAAATGGAAAGAAGTGTCAAGTAT
Source organism: Adenophora triphylla var. japonica (assembly GCA_022495995.1). Classification (NCBI taxonomy): domain Eukaryota; kingdom Viridiplantae; phylum Streptophyta; class Magnoliopsida; order Asterales; family Campanulaceae; genus Adenophora; species Adenophora triphylla. The sequence goes on along the minus strand of JAFEMH010004300.1, from coordinate 135,773 downwards.
AGTGGGACGGAGGGAGTACACATTAGAGCAGCAACAACAACAACAACAAAGTCTTAGTCCAAAAAAATCAGGGTAAACTAACATGAATCCTTATATGTCATCGTAAAAAAATGAGAAAGAGAGAGGAAAAAGGTGGGATAAAATTTGGAAGCAAAGAAGAAAAAAATAATGATAGTAAAAAGGAATACACAAGTTGTTTCCAATCACCCTTATCCAAGTTTTCTTAGGCCTTCCCCTACCCCTCACCATTTTATCACTTCTCCACGCTTCAACCCTCCTAACCGGAGCATCACTCGGTCTCCATCTCACATGACCAAACCACTTTAGGCGATTTTCCCTCGTTAGAGCAACAAAAGTTAATCTATGAAGCTATCTGAAGTGCCAAAGTAAGTCCAAGAATTAAGTACTACCTGATATCCTTGCCATGGCAGCCTGCCTTTGTGAAGAAAAATCAATGTGTATGCAAGAGACTCGAGATCATTTCTTCTACTAGCAGTCCTTCCCAAATGAGCACGCACACTTGCGTATCTAACAGTTCCTATGCGTGAATTCAAGAAATAAGTGAATCAGAATTGTGAAAAGAACAGTAGAAACTTAAGTAATTGCACCATAGAAAAATACTTTACCTAATCATATCAGGTCGTTGATCATACTCAACATGCTGACCACTGCTATTTTCTCTCCACTTAGTCGCTGTATTTCATGTAAATTAAAAAAATTAGAGAGGAGCAGCAAAGTAAACAATAATCCACTGAATTAAACTTTACTGACCTAATCCCAAGTCAACAAGAAACAGTTTCTTTTCTTGAGCTGTTGATGGCTGGCCTAGTAAAAAGTTCTCTGGCTTTACATCCCCATGCACATAACTGACCATCATAGAATGATATGTAAGAAACAGAAATAGAAATGAAATTCAGCCACAGGGAAAAGTCATCAGAATCTCATCAGCAGCACGGGGGAGGGGGTAACTAAATAAATTAGGAACTAACAAAAATAGTTGAGAAATTTTACACATCATACCCCTTCGAGTGCATCTTCTCCAAGATCGACAAAGACTCCACAGCAATACAAGCTACCATTTCGGATGACATCCTGGAGCATAGAGATTTGAAGAAAAGACATGAGATGCCAAAAACAATACAAGGATCCAGAGTAATGATAATAAAGTAATATGAACTACTCCCTCGGTACCAAAATGAATGTCCAAATTCAAGAAATTTTTGTCACAAAATGAATGTCATTTTTGTAAATAACTTAGTCCCTACACGCTTTTTTACCCAAAAAAAAAATCGCTATTCATTTTATTATCGTAAAACTAAATGTTTAGAAAGTGGATAACAAGAATATTTATGCATCTTTGCCATTAAAATGTATAAAAAGAACACATTTTAAGAGTGTCCCTTAAAATGAAATTTGGACATTTATTTAGGGACGGAGGGAGTATATGCTAAGATGCTGTGAGAAAAAATTGCATCCCTAAAATGATATTTACCACAGAAAATGCTGACTAAAGTAAAAACTTAAGCATGTCTCAACCAGCTACATATACAAAGCAGCGCATATATGCAGCAAAGCAATCCTTCGGGGTTGAAAATAACCTCAATCTTCTCAACCATAGCAGATACAGTGTGCAAGTATCATGGGCTCAAAATTAGCTAACTAACAAACAGTACATAAAAGAGAAATATGCGTATTTCAAGAGCATATGATTTGCCTTGTTTGATTTCAGCTGAATTTCTACTTTATGGTTTATGGGTGATATGAAACGGTCATGTTTAATTTGGGTCTATCAGAAAGGTTAAATTTCTCGTCTTTTTTTAAGAGTGCAATCGTAGGGTTTTAATTTCGATTTAGCAGTTAAATCTGTATTTTGGTCTATTGATAAGTTCGAGTTAGGTTGCGATTATGAAAGATCAGGTACAGGCGCCGCCGATGCAAATGATGACATGAACCAACGGCCAATGTTGAATTAACAACAGCCGATGATGAATCAACAACAGCAACAGAAGGTAATTATTGTTGATAATTGTTATCGTAACTCTCAAATGTTGTTGAATCATCGTTCTGATCGAAACATTATTCGTAGTCGTAATTGTAATCGTAATAGTTCTCGTTCGTTGATGAATGCGTCTGTTTCTCAGTTGCAGGGAATCGGCCGATCCGCGAGATGATGAATCGTGGTGGTGGTGGTGGTTATGGGATGTGGCCGCCACCTGGACTGCCCGTCGATCAGTTGAAGTTTCAGAACCCTATGCTGCCGCCTCCTGGATTTGTTTCTAATTCTTTGTCAAAACTACGGGACATAACAACAATAAAAATTGGAAGGGAAAAAAGGGGAATGACAAAAGAATTAGGAAGGATAATCCTGTGATTGGCAGTAGTAGTGGTGTTGGTGTTGGTGGTGTTGGGACCGCGACCATCCCACCACTCCACATTAGTATGATATTGTCCGCTATGGGCCCAGCCCGCACGGATTTGCTCTTGGGTCAACTCCCAAAAGGCCTCTTACTAATAAAGTGGATGGACACCTTTTATACTAGACAACTCTTCTTTCAATTGCCGATGTGGGACTTGGGTTGATACCCCAACAATCCTCCCCTCAAACCAAGGACCACCTCTAGCGAATCTTGTACCGCCGCTATTCACCACTTGCGGGACACGCCGCCTGATTTATCACCAATATCAGGAAGACTTTCGACACAAGGCACACACAGTGCTCCATTCGCGAGGTCACACCACTAGAGGAAATTCCACATCATCCACACACGGTCCACTGCGTCGCGCCCATCCACTAACCAGGCTCTGATACCAGTTGTTGGGACCGCGACCATCCCCACCACTCCACATTAGTATGATATTGTCCGCTTTGGGCCCAGCCCGCACGGATTTGCTCTTGGGTCAACTCTCAAAAGGCCTCATACTAATGGAGTGGGTGGACACCTTTATATATTAGGCAATTCTTCTTTCAATTACCGATGTGGGACTTGGGTTGATACCCCAACAATCCTCCCCTCAAACCAAGGACCACCTCTAGCGAATCTTGTACCGCCGCTATTCACCACTTGCGGGACACGCCGCCTGATTTATCAACAATATCAGGAAGACTTTCGACACAAGGCACACACAGTGCTCCATTCGCGAGGTCACACCACTAGAGGAAATTCCACATCATCCACACACGGTCTACTGCGTCGCGCCCATCAACTAACCACGGCTCTGATACCAGTTGTTGGGACCGCAACCATCCCACCACTCCACATTAGTATGATATTGTCCGCTTTGGGCCCAGCCCGTACGGATTTGCTCTTGAGTCAACTCCCAAAAGGCCTCATACTAATGAAGTGGGTGGACACCTTTTTTATACTAGACAACTCTTCTTTCAATTGCCGATGTGGGACTTGGGTTGATACCCCAACAGGTGGAGGTGGAGGTGGAGGTTATAAGCCACCAACGCTTCAAGAATTGCAACATCAGAATCGATTGAAGGCTAGGAGACATTTCCCTAAGAAGAAATTTAATAATAACAACAATAACTATAATAGGTTTGTTCCTTATGCTCATGCTCCTCGCAATATAACTTTGTTTATCATACGTGCAAAGAAATCTGGTGGAATTACATCTCTTGTATCACCGTGTCCGGTAACTCCTGTTGTGCTGCCTACCCCAAAATTGTCGCCTTCTAGGGAGGTTTTAGTTGATATGGCAAAGGAAGAAAGAGGGGTTGATGGTTATGGTTCCATGAAAGGGTTGATTAGGCTTAGGTCGCCTGGAAATGAGGCGGAGGACGAGGAGGATGAAGAGGGAGGATCGTGTGACAGTGATGTGGAGGAGCATATGGAGGTCGAGAGGAGATTGGATCATGATTTGAGCCGGTTTGAGATGATTTATCCAAATTCGGGAGGTGCTGAGCATAGTACTCATTATCTTTTGGAGAGTAGAGTTGATGATCAGGACACCCATATAGCTCAACTGGAAGAAGAGAATTTGATTTTAAAAGAGAGGTTGTTCCTGATGGAGAGAGAGTTTGATGACTTGAGGAGGAGGTTGATGTGCCTCGAGAGGCAGAATCCAACTGTGGAGGAAGTTAATGAAGAGGTGGTGGAGAATGACTCTGAAAATGACAGTGAGAGCAGGGACTATGGTCGGTTCATGGATGAAAACGAGGAGGTGGTGGAAGAGAATAATGATGAAAGCACTCTTGTGGAGGCAAAGGATGCTCACGATGTGGAACCCAAAGAAGCTAATGATGTCGAGAACAATGTTGTTATGCCTAATAATGTAGGCTTGGAAGATGTTAATATGGAAGAGAACATGCGAGTGGAGAAAGTGAAGAATGATGAGACCGTTGAAGAGAAAGAAAACAAAGTTAATGTTCACTGTGAAGCTAAGCAAGGGAGTAGTAATGCAGTTGTGGAAGACAAAAAAGAGATTATTGCTGAGGGGAGGTCGAATGTAGAATGTAGAGATGTTTGTATGGACGAACCGGGGCATGTGCATGATGCAGTAGTTGTAGAGAACCAGTTTAGTGATGAAGGGGTAGGAAAAGAGTGCTGAGGAAGATCATTGACTGCGATGACAAAATTCTTGTCACGTGTTAATGTGAGTTTCTTCTATATGCTTGTCTTCCCTCCCGATTCCTTCTTTGTAAGATGTTCTAATCCCTTGGTTTATCTGATGGAAAGAGAGGGATTAACGGGTTTCTTCTTCATGGACCAGTATTATCCCTTACATGTTCTTTTGGTGTCAGACTGCTTCTACTATAAGAACTTATGTTTGACAGTTTCTTTTCTTGTATGCAAAAGATATTGGGCGTGTGTTTGCATGAGGGGGGTTTTTGAGTTTGAAGATAAGCTGTCTAAATCAGTTGATTTATCGGCAACTTGTGCTTCAATTGGTATGGTTGTGTTCTTTGATGATTTGCAGGCGAGAGAGAAGTTACTGAACTAACACAGTGGTCTCTTGTGCTTCTGATAGATCATTCCTTTATGGCAAGTGGGAAGGATTATACCATGAAGAAGCAGTCACTAGTGACTCTCCTGGGAACTTGATCTTGTAAGAAATATCGCATTCAATGAAAATTAGTATATGGTATAAGCAATGGGGAACTTATATTGTTGTTCTTTGATATACATACTACATGGGAAAATTAGTATATGGTATAAGCAATGGGGAACTAACATAAGTTTTTTTGGTTTGTCCAAAAGAACGAGGGGGAGTACTGTTAGATGTGCTGTTCAACGGTTTTGATGCGATCAGAAAGATGTGGATTAGAGGTACACTTTTGTTTTGTTTTTTTCTCGAGGCTCTCTCCGATGGTGGATGAGAATCATTTGTATATTGGAATATTTGTGTCCTAATACTTGTTTCCATGTTCAAGGTTGCCACTTCTATTAGTTATTGACCATTAATAATGCATAGCAGTAACATTGTGCTCTGTATGTCTTCTATTTCCGAACTGAGATTCTGTTTATCACCAGATTTCCCTCCATTTCCTCCAATGAACGATTAATGTGGCTACATGACTGACATCTAAAGGTGAGAGAACGGAATTACTATGCCGTCCTGGTGCGCATGAGAAATTCATTAAATTCTGTTCTTATAGTTGGATACTCTGTTTGCTCTGGCTTCACTTGCTTTCTTGCGTACTTTTGCTCTTTTTTTTTTTCAATCGGGTTATTTTCTAAATGAACGACTTAATCTATTACGAAAGTTAACTTGAAAGTGCTTTTGCTCTTACAGTCAAGCATCAATGGAACAGTACAGAAACTGGGCTGATGACCGTGTTGGTGGTGGTGCTTAGAACTGAAATCAGCTCTGATGGATGTTAGTTTTGCCAGTAGCTTCTTTCTCCTCATTTTCATTTATGTTTGACTTTTTTATTTATACATCGACAGTTCCTTTCGTCATGGCATCTAGAAGTGAAGCCTGAACTGCCACGCAACAAAATCGAACTGAGCTGGAACATCTTTTTATTTTCTAGGTTTACTCTACAATCTCTTAATTGATGATTATTTCCGAGTTGGAAATGAGACTGTATTTTTATTCCAGATTTTGAATGAGTTGAGTTACACAGAAATGTCAACCAACTGCATGTGAATTTTCGCTTGCTGGTTCATTCTTGTACTGACATACCAAATTCCTTGTTTGTCAGACGAGCATATTTTCTGTCCTATTGAGCAACTTACCGGTGAAATCACCATATCATTGCAACTTGTACAACCATTAACCAAAAGCAACAGTTTCAAAACTTCAAGTTTTCCTTTCACATCAACGATCACGATCGACCTAACATAGGCCAACAACTTCAAATTCAAGCCAAGAAAGTGGCAGATTGCACACCTAATTTGGTCTTTTCTTCTCATAAGCCTCATTTAAACGCGCATGTGTGTTTAGGAAAATTGTATTAGGATCAATTTACAAACAAAAAAATAGACAAATTGTCCATCTACAAAATAGTGCATTAAACTATAGTAACAACCCCGTCCTTCTCAAGTCGATAAGCGATAGGCCTCTTAAGGCACCATTAGCGTACGTCCTAATAGAAGCTGATCAAATCACTTTTTCACGCAAGCAAGAGATGCCTGAAGATTTTTATGAATCCTGACATTCTTTACTATCCAAGACAAAAACAAACTGCAAAGACCTTGCAATCCCACAAACGTCTCACGTTTTCATCCACCCCAAACAGGTGACTCCATATAGAACGTCTCACGTTTTCATCCACCTCAAACAGGTGACTCCATACATAACGTGGAAGGCTACATTAGAGAAGGAGATGATCACGAGTTCCATCTGACTCTTTGCAATTCACACATCAATTAAACGATACACAAGAAAATCAAGCCCTAAACAGCCACACAAATGCCCTAATCTTGAAAAGAGCCTTAGACCTTCAAACACAAAAACATGGTTATGGCACATTGAATAATAACTTATTTAATACTTGGATCAAAGTACGCATGGCAAGAAATCATGGTTATGGCACAAACCGATAAAAAAAATTCGAATGCTTCATGGGTAAGAGTTTATTACTCCCCCCGTCCTAAAATAAATGTCACAGTTTACTAGTCAACGTTTATAAGGAAGGTGCTTTACTAGTTTATATATTACTTGCACAATGATAAAATTGCACTAAGTCACTTTCCTTATTTAGAAATGCAACATTTATTTTGGGACAAACCAATATGAAAAGTTCGACATTTATTCTGGGATGGGACAGATGGAGTAATCAAATAGGAGGAAATGGAAAGAAAAAGGAATAATAGCACATAACACAAGAATATGAGAAGATGAAATTCATCACAAAAGGGATTAATTAACAAACAAATGTTAACCATTGTACCGAAATAAAGTTTTAACAAAGAACCCTGCAGCAAAAAATATGAGAAGATGAAATTCATCACGGAAGGAAAAAAAGATTGTGAAGCAAAAAAGAAAAATTGCTTACAACTTGGGATGAATGGGCTCTCGGGAGGAATAAGTTGTACATTAAGCAAACGATCAAACAACAGTAGATTGTGCATAGTTTCCGCCACAATTTTCACCACCTGCTTAAAACAGACAATAGGTAAGGTTGTAAAGATAATGGAATGAAAGTATTAAAACAAGCTTCTATATTGGAGACAAGTCAACCTCAGGAACCGCGAATTCAATGAAGCCAAAATTTGGATTTCCCCGTCTGAAATTTCAATTTTCAAGCATAAGTACAAGTCGGTTAAGAGAACAACAAAATGGAAAACTGCTAATCATAAGATTTGGGAAATTAAGTAAAAAGGTAAATCAATGGGATAATATCGGATACCAAAGTAAAAAACAGAGTGGTTAAATCGCGTATATTCTACAAACCACAAACATTATAGAGCTCTTAATCATAGCCTACTCCGACCTCAGCCTTTGAGAGAAAAAGAAATTAATTTCAGTATATCAATAGAATTACTTTACCGCCTCCAATGACTTCGTTTAGTTTATCAATGAATTACCGACACTCAATAGTGAGCAAGTCTTCTGCAATTAGGAAAGTCTCCAGCGTATCCGCATACATGTCCGAACCACAAAACCATCTATCTAAAGTTACCATTTCAACTAGAACTCCACTAAATAATGGAGTCATAAACTTACACATGGGCGGAGCTAAAGGGCCTGCCGCGATTCTAAGAACAGAAATTTTACTGTGTAATTTCTGTAGAAAATCTTCATGCTCAAGGATCTCAGTGCAATAAATGAAACTTTTCCCCCCATTTATGTAAATAAATAAATACACAAAATTTTATTTTGCACCCATTTAATTAGTGAAAATGAATTTTTCCCCCTTTAAAAAATTCTGGCCATTAAACTAACAGACAACCACATATGCACACGCCCACACACACACATATATATATATGCATGCATATATGTACACATATAGAGAGAGAGAGACTGGGCCGGGTTTCATCATCCAATAACCAAGCCCGGCCCAAAAAACTTTCGGGCAAATTTTTTAATCAACCACGGCCCATACTCTTTAAATTTTATGTTCAAGCCTTATTCATGGGGACCGAACAAGCAATTAAACCTGATTAGGTCCGATGAACTAGAAACCCTAAACCCTAATGGTATTATATAAGCCAATATGACTTCCTCTTTGAAAATAGCCCAACACCCCCTACCCACCAAAGGGAGGGCGGCCAACACTAGTTTTTGCCGGCTTTTATATGGAAGGTAAAATCCTTAGATCTCCGAAGATCTACCTTTCCTGTTACCGGTTCTATGGAAGGTTAGATCTTTAAGCCTCCAAGTCCTGTTGTTAGTATGTTTTAATGGAAAGAATTTATGATTTGTCGATTTATCTATATATGTATATGCTTTCCCTATGCAATTGTACTTGATATTGACTATTTAACTTTATATTCTTAGGCCAAGCTTGATGGTCATTACAGCCGATCAAGTTATTTAAGGGTGTTGGGCTCAATCATATTTCTTTGATCGTTGTCCGGTTTATCAAGGGATCTGGCACCACTCCTGCCGCCGCCTGCTGCTGCGCGGATGCGAGCGGTAGGAGCTCGTCCACGTAGGCCCTCCTCCCTCTTAATGCGGCTGAGATCTTTTGGTAAAATGTGGGACCCGTTCGACACAAAATCATCTCGTCCGTCGAGTACCAAAATGGGGAGTCGTGGCGGCATCTCCGCTGCACGGAGCATCGGCGCAACAGCAGAGGCCACAGGAGTGGTGCCTATTCCTAATATCAAGGTCGTTGTTATCAAGTGTATATCAGATAAATGTTTCACATGTGTGATCAATCTCATGATTTCATATGTAATATAACTTTTGTAGTGAGTTGAATTGGAACACTCTTTATATTGAGTGTTTCTTGATTTTTGTTTCTGATTATGTATTTCGGTTGAAGATAACTTGGATTATTGGGAATTATATTAAAAAGTCCTTGTTGCTTCGTCATTGGTTTGTTCATGGTTTATTTGCATTTACTTTTATTTTTCAAAGAGGGCAATTAAATTTTAATTGGATGAGTTAACATAGTAATTTTTCTTTTTTTTTTTTGTTATAAAATGTTTCATCCATTCCACACAAGCATGACCATATTGGCTTTATAAGTGTTCCATCTTATTTAACAAAGAGATACCTTCTTTAATAAAATTTTATGTTACAGCACTTACACACACAAACTTTCATAAGCCCTGTCAAGTTGAAGATTCCTTTTAGCTATTAGCAAGTGTTATGGCTCCTAAGAAGTCTTCTAGATACACAATTCTCTCTTTTCTTTGCTTTCATATCTAGTAATTGATTTCTTATTTTGAGCATTGAAGAGGCCGGAGTGGAGAGTAAAAATTCATGTGGGTGATGGGGGTTGATTTTTTTTTTCATTTCCGCTATATGAGGATTCATGTTAGCCGACCCCAAATCATTTGGGACTAAGGCTTTGTTGTTTTTGTAGCGTGATTTTAAACTCCTTTTAAAATGTGATTGTAATCTGTAACATCATAAAATAATGTGTCCTTCCGTAAAGCATCTTCCCACTCTCCTTCACTTCTAAACTCTTGGAATAAATGTTGTCCCTAACTTTTGTTCTTTAACCATCTATACATACAGGGGCTCGGATATCATCTTTGGTGACTACCGATTATTGAATTGTAAAGGAAAAATAGAAGAAGGCCATTTCTGTTGTGGGAAAAGATTGTAAGGAAAAAAAAATGCTAACAACTTGGAATGAATGCGCTGAGGAATAAGTGGTACCTGAAGCAAATGCTCAAACAACTCAGCCATGATTTTACCACCTGCTTAAAGCAGACAATAATTAAGGTTGTAAAGCAAATGGAATGAAATTATCCTATATTGGAGACAAGTCAACCTCATTAGACACAAATTCAATGAAGCCAAAATGCTTGGATTTCCCCATCTGAAATAGGATTAATTCCACATGTCCCCCTCATATCCATAAAAACTCATGATAATTCTAAAAGCCCATAATACAATATTTGACCCAAATCAAAATTCCATATAAACCCAAAGCCCCTTAAACAAAATGGTTCCACTCTTCTCTCCCCTAATTCCTCTCACTCTCATACACACACACTCACGCATACACACGGCTATCTCTAAATACCGTTTCTCTCTCTAACCGTCCTCCCACCATATTCAGATCTTCGATTTGAAAACCCTTGAAGGAAGCAGGACTATAGAAGTGGGAGAGAAACCCCCAAAAAAAATCTCAACATTTTAAGAAAATGTGAAAAAAATTGAAAAAAATAAAAATACTCTTATACCTAGGTATAAGAATAATTCTAGTTTTATACCTTTAGGTGTAGGAACGGATTGCTTAATAAAATATGAGATTTTTTATTATTTTTAAGAAAAGGTGAAAGATTGTGAAAAAAGTAGTCTTATACTTATACCTAGGTATAAAAGTAATTCTAGTCTTATACCTTTGTGTATAGGAGCGGACGAGTAAGGGTAGTGTTGACCATGGGTTTCTGTGATATTTTGATTCTGGCATGGGTATTTATGGGCTTGTTATGTCGCCCAGGGGTCATAAGGTCCATAGCCCACTGAAATATCAAGCACACGTACAAGTCGGTTAAGAAAATAACAAATGGAAAACTGCTAATCATATAATTTGGAACATTCAGTAGAAGAAGTAATTCAATTGGATATGATCTGATGTCGAAGTTAGAATACAGTGGTTGAAAATAGCTTATATTCTATTACCCAAGAACATTTAATAGAGCTTATATTAATAGCCTCTTCCGACCTCAAACTTTGAGGAAAAAATAATTTCAGTAAATCAATAGATTTCCTTTACCACGTCCAATGATTTCCTTTATTGTATCGATGAATCACCTACACACACTAATGAGCAAGTCTTCTGAAATTAGGACAGTCTCCGATGCATTCCCATACAAAGTCTAAACCACTAAACCAACTATCTAAACTTACCATTTCAACTAGCTTCTAAACTTACCGTTTCAACTAGAACTCAACGCAATGGAGTCATAAACTAAAACACACACACAAACATACATATACACACGCACACATATATACCTACAAACATGTTTATATATAGATATATAGAGAGAGAGACAGAACGGGTCGAACTTCATCATCCAATAACCAGGCCTAGCCAAAATATTTTAATCAACCTTGGCCCATAATGTTTACATTTTATGTTCGAGCCTAATTCATGAGGACCGATGCATTAGAAACCCTAACCCTAATTGGCACTATATAAGCCTCTACAGCTTCCTTTCTGAAAATAGTCCAACACTCCCTACCCACCCAAGGGAGGGCGGCCGCCACTAGTTTGCCGGCTCTTCTATGGAAGGTTAGATCTTTAGATCTCCGAAGATCTACCTTTCCTATTACCGGCTCATATATGGAAGGTTAGATCTCCGCCTCTAATTCTTGTTGTTAGTTCATTCTAGTTGAAATGATTTGGCAATTTATCTTTTTAGATATATGTTTCCTATAGATTTCTGTGCAATTGTACTTAATGTTGGCTATTTAACTTTATTTTCTTAGGCCAAGCTTGATGGCCATCATGGTATATCAAGTTATATCATGGTGTTGGGCTCAACAATAATTCTTCGATTGTCTTCCGGCATATATCGAATAAAAGTTGAACATGTGTAATCAACCTCATAATTTCATGTGTGATATAACTTTTAAGTGAGTTGAATTGGAATGCTCTTTATATTGAGTGTTTCTTGATTTTTGTTTCTGGTTTTGTATTAACATTGGAGATAACTTGGATTGTTTGCAAGTATATTAAAAAAAATCCTGTTGCTTTGTCATTGGTTTGTTCGTGATATACTTGTATTTACATTTACTTTTCATGAAGAGGACAATTAATTTGGATTTGAATGAGTTAACACATTACATTCATTTCTTCTTAATTTTTTCTTCTTTTCTTTTTCCCGTTGGGTTTACAAGTATTCCAGTATATTTGATTATATATTCTTAAGATTCAATTATTTGTTCTTTACCTTTATACTCTCATATACTCCCTCCGTCCCATAACAAGTGAGACTACCTAAAATAGTCCACTTTTATTAATTTTTATTCAATATGTCATGTTCGCCATACTCACAACAACTATCCACTTACTATTTCTTATCCACTTTCTCTCTTTTACATTACTTTTCATACTCACAACACCTCCTCCCTATCAATACCATACTACTTTTTCTTAATCACCTCTCATTCAATTTTAGTTTCACTTGTTATGGGAAGGAGGGAGTATTCTTTAGCGGTGTTAAATTCATGGGGCCTAATTCATTTTCAACCAAAAATTACAATGGCAGTATAGGCACTTCTATACTTGATTAAGCTGACCCTTAATAATACAGAGTTTTTACTCTGTATGTCTCGTATTTCCAGACTGGCATTTTGTTTATCATCAGGTTTCCCTTGATCTCCTCCAAAAGACCCAGAAACTTTCTTCTAAACCCGAGACTTCTTGTCTGAAAAAAAAAACAATGTTCTTCTGGGTATCTAAATCCCAGTAAATCTTCACATAAACAATGTTCTTCTGGGTATCTAAATCACAGTACAACTTCTTGAAAAGATTATTTCATAAACTATGGCAACAAATCATGGTTATGGCCCAACGAAAACAAGTTTTCTACTTCACGCTAAGTGTTTATTTATCAAATAAAAGGAAGGGGGAAAGAAAAGAGGATTAATACCACATAACACAAGAACATGAGAAGATGGGATTGAAAAACAACTATTAACTATTTTACTTGAAGCAAATGCTCAAACAGAAGTTGATTGTGCAAAGTCTAAATCTAACTTAAAATTCAATGACTTATATACCATGGGGGGAGGGAGCTAGACCACTCAAACCACACACCTTTCCCTTAATTCCCTTGGTTCGTAAATTGTGTCCAAACCTTCAGCAAACACCACCTCACTGATATGCAGCTCCCACCCACAGAAGCTACCCTTGCAATCACCTTCTTTACCAGCAGTACTCCTCAAAGCCTCTCTTATTTCTAGTCCTTTAGGGATAGTTTGGTATGCCGTTTTAACACCAGATAATTTTTACTCGTATAATTAAGCCAAGCTAGTTGTTGTTTGGTTGGTAAATGTCGATCGGTATTAATTAGCCGCCATATCAGAATTATTGCCTTATCCCCTCGCTAATAATACCAATTAAATGGTGGTATTATTAATCCCAACCTCAATGAAAGGGCGGATTACAATATTATCCCAAATATGCCCTTGTTCTTTTGATAAACCTTCGCAATGGAAAATCGATCTTTTGATAAACCATAGCACTGGAAAGTGGAAAATCATTCTGGAGTGATGAACCCATTGATCCATTGAAACATTATTGAAGGCAGCAAAAAGCACAAGAAGACTACAACATTTCTCTATCTCAGCCAGAATGGAACTTTGCCAATTGATTCTCATGCACAACGAAAATTTTCAGCGCAACGAGCCGTCCAATCTCCGGTGATATACGACCGGAGAGGGTGAAAGAAGGCAAACCAAGAACAACCAAGTTTCTGAGTTTGCCAAAGGATGTTAAAATGGGTCTGGTAAGGGCGTTGCCATCGATTTGGACAACCCAAACGGATGAAATTCCACCGAACTGAGACTGAGGTGAATGAGGTCGGAGAGATGGTTGGTAAAAAGAGAAGATATTGGAGAGATGGTTGGTAGAACTGGAATGTACCAGTCCAATTGCAGCAATTTGGGTTTCTCAATGACCAATCGTGGAGTGTTTAATGGATGGAATTCAATTGATTCTAAATTTTACTACTACTACTTTTTTGTTTCCTATATTTTTTTTCTGAAAAGATTCCAATAAAATTTAGAATTTCTTTTGTAGAAAAATGCTAAGTCAACTCATTCAAAAGAAAATTATCTAATCTCAATAAAAAATTGGAGTAGCTAAATGTTAATCTGAATTTTATAATTGTAGGTTAAGGTTATTGTTGGAAAAGGAATAGTAATAATGCATTTATACATGATTAGTGAATATTAGTCCCGTACCTACCAAATATTCTTACAGACATTAGGATTATTTGTACCCTCATTAATATGGAGGGGTTTAATTATCCCCTCGCTAATTATACTGCTCATTTTTATCCGGCTACCAAATGAGCCCTTAGTGTCTTCCTCATCAAAGCTTCTCTTACTCTCCTTCCTACCATTTACAAAACTACTTGCAACTTTGCTCACCCCGAAGGATTTAGTAACAAAATACAATACCGTACACAACTTTTTATATATTCAATCTGTGAAGGAAAAGATCGGTAAGATCAATCAGGCAAGATTTGGTATCGGTATTAGAAAGGTTTATCATAATGAGATACCTGCTCTCTTCTCTTCCATCCCCTCCAGGCCTATTAGCCGACAATGACAACTGAGATAATTGTTGGTGAAGAAATTAAAGGGATTAATGAGGTTGTAGGTTGTGGTGGTGTCTTTTTCTTAAATTTCAGTAGATGGATCTGGATTCTGGAGGAAGAAAAAGTGATCAACACAATAGGCAAGATTTGGTATCGGTATTTGAATTTTTTCAACCATGTTTATGATAGTTAAAAAAAGGCAGAGATCAATGGGGTTGCTGAAAGAATGCTAAGATTCATTTTGGTTGTTGCAATTAATCAGTAGGGAAAAAACTCACATATCGAGATGACATTAAAAATAATAAAATAAAAGTTGCAAGCAAGCAAAATGAGAATACCTTCCATTTCATTCTCATAAAGTTCGATTCGGCCAATGTACAGCACAGTTGCTTTACATTCAGTATTTTCTCTAACTGGTAGCTGCCGGCCCAGACCACCCTCTAATGACCTTTATTCACACAACACATTACAAAAAACAAAAAAAATAGGAAATAAAAATCCATAACCCATTAAGAGGAAATTCCAAAAACTAAACTATGCAAAATCTTAAACATACCGAGAAATCAGCAGCATCATCATTACGAACCGAAGTTGACATTGCCAAAACTCAGTGTGGGCAATGAATTAAACCAATATTACACAAATTACCGGCTGAGTAGAAGAATCAGTTTTCTCTGTGGAGCTTCTATGAAGAGGTAGATTAGAGGCAACATCTAGCAAATGAGAGCAAAATATCTTGGCTAGTTCCCTTGCAAGTCACTTCTTGGGAAAAATGATTGCTGGATCACAAATCAGAGAAAATCTCCATTATTTCAGTAACCATGTTTCCTTTTCCTATCATTCCTGCTTTCAGGGTGTGACCTCACTATGCACTGTGAATTAGCAATCTCTCATGGGATAGCAGCCCCAGATGATTTCAAGGTTTCAATCAACTCAGGAAACATTTTCTTATTCTCCTCATTCACAAACACTATTGATGTACCCTTTTCCCGCATTCTGGATGCTCTACCCATTTGGTGTACATACACTTTTATAGAATTTGGCATGTCAGACATGACAACCTGTCTCACGCCTAAAAGATCAAGTCCTCGCCCCAATACTCCTGTTGCCACAATCAAAGGAACCTCTCCAACCAAAAAAGACCTCAAAATCTCTCTCCTCTCCTTCATGGGCCTCTCTCCATGGATAGCCAGAGCCTTCAGTCCAGTAGTGATTGTAATTGCTTCAGACAGGAGATCTGCTCCAAGTCTTGACCCCACAAACACAACAACGGGTGGCTTGAAATGCTATGCGCTCATCAATATATCGAAAAGCTTTTGTTTCTTTTGCTTCGACTCAACCCAGATGGCCAGCTGTTTTGACTGCCTGATTTGGCTTGTTTAGCTTCCGACAGAGATGACAACCATCTCCTTTGCCAGTGAACCTGCCATCTTCTCAACTTCTTTAGGGATTATTGCAGAATACAACAGCACTTGAGGCTGCGATAGAGCCCTAAGAATCTGCATCACCTGATCACGGAAACCCCTTTCAAGCATGCAATCCACTTCATCCATAACTAGCACGAAGACACTTTCTAACTCGATATCGTACTTGCTTAAAAGATCAATAAGCCTGCCCGGAGTACCTACAATCAACTCAACACCATTCTGAATTCGGTGGATTTGTCTGGGCATTGCATCACCACCTACCACTAATGCAGTTTTGAAGGGTAAACCCTTCCCAAGTAACTTCGCTTGTTCCTCCACCTGTATACAGAGCTCTCTTGTTGGTGTCAGAACCATCGCTAGAGGTTTCTTTTTGTCAGCAGATTGTCCCTGATTGAGCTTTGCACAGTAAGAAACAATTGGAACTAAATAAGCTGCGGTTTTTCCTGAGCCGGTCTCAGCTGAAACCAGCAGGCTTTGACCAGTCAAAGCTGCAGGGATAGCTTGCATTTGAACCGGTGTCGGGATTTGAAAACCAGCAGATTCAATGTTTTGCAAGAGCTTCTGAGGAATATCGCAATAAGAAAATGACAAGATTGGTGCTGGAATAGCCTTTCCCTTCACAAAAATTTCAAGTTTTTCCCTAAGAATTTTTGTTTGATCTGTAGTTAATGACTGAATCTCTGATTTGACACCATTATCACTTGCATAAAAGCACTCATCATTTGTGGGTAATCTAACAGCCGGCACTGGAAGTTTGACTGGCAACTGCGATTGAGCAATTGTGTCTAGGAGTTTTCGATCGCATTCAAGACTACAAATATCATCATCAGTCTCATCGCATATATATTCACCATAGCGACCACATATAACACATCGAGGCTCTCCTGGCAGAGCTTCTCTTTGATCAAAACACTTCTCCTTCACATCGTTAACTATAAAGACATGGAAAAAGAAAATAAATTAAGCTTTTTAAACAACTGCATGATGAAATTTTCTACGAGTATATAATGAAGGGTACCACTTGTCAAAGGAACAATATGCATTTTAAACTAAGATACATAAATGTGATTAGATACCTATAACAATCCCAGAAAAAAGAATTTGCTAAAACTAATAAAACCTAACCTCAAAAATCAAACAATTGAGTGGAAATTTATTGAGATTCTGCAATCCAGAATCCCAAACACACATACAAACCTGAAGGGTCAATCTGGTCAGCTGCTGGAATCGGACTTTGCGACTGGCTAAGAGATTTTCCAATTTCCATAACTTTAAACAACAACCAGCTAAATTATCAAACAGACAATTGGGTAATTCTTAAGAACAATATGTAATCAGAAGGACGAATTTGGTGATCGTCAGAGGGGATTTGTTCATATTTTCAAATTCTAAATTTAGGGCTATGGTGATCGTCAGAGGGATTTGTTCATATTTTTAAATTCTAAATTTAGGGCTAAGGACAAGGAAAAGCGCTAGCTGCCTAAGCCGACTTTGGTGGGGCTATAAATTAAACAAATTTTAAATATATTTCATAAATTTATATATATTAAAAAAATAGTGTCATTTATTTTTAATTTTTTATTATTTATCAAAAATAAATAATATTTTTTAAAAAAAAATAAAAATTTTAATTCAAATTTTCAATCCTAACATTTAAATTTGTACAAAACTTGGAATAAGTTAGTATGACTTTCGCGTCGTTGTACAAAAAAACTAAAATTTGAAATAAGTTAAATTTAATTTATCAATAGCATCTTAATATTAAGATAACTAGTTTTATACCCGTGCAATGCACACACTGTTACTAATACTCAAAAGACGAAAATTAAAATAAAACAAACAGAAAAGCGAGTTGTTTTTATATATTGTGAAAAACTTTATTGAATACTACGAGTATATTGTCAGTACAAACATTTGAGTGATCAGTATTATCATCATTACATATCAATATTTAAAAATTATTTACCTTTTAACTCTGGATGTAGCAACATATAATTGGTCATGGCAAAATTTTGATTTCTTCATAATAAAGACCAACTTTTTGAATTTTTTTTATAACTCATTTTGGGATAAAGGGAGCTATAAAATTATTTAAATTGCAAAGTAGATGAAATATTGATTAGTATAAAGAGCAAATATAGAGACAATATTTATTACTCAATACAGTATATCTTAAAATGAATGAATGACCCATTTTAAATATATAGATGGAGACTTAAAAAATAGAGACCAAGCTTTTAGTAAAATGAGTACATACACCATTTCCTACCCACATTAAAATAATCAAAAAATAAAATAAATTGAAATATTATTTTTTTTTCGTCACTAATTTTTTTCTTTTTTTCAACCAAATTAATTCGTATCTTAGACCATCTACAATGGTTTCAACACCCAAATTTTTTCAACACCCACTTTAACACTCCACATCAGCTTCTCTTTCTTCCACCTAATAATTCAACACCCTATTCAATTTTTCACCTGTTTCATTATGCTCAACAAAATCATCAGCAACATTTGGAGCCAGATGTGGCTCAAGGAGAGAATGTTCATCAAAAGTAACATGGACAGATTATACTATCTTTAAACTCAATTTATTGAAAACATGAAAAGCTTTTGAATGTTTAGCATACCCAACAAAAATACCTTCATCGGCCTTAGCTCCAAATTTACCTCTATTTTCTCTTCCGTTGTAGAGGATAAAACATTTGCAGCCAAAGATTTTGAAGAAAGCAATGTTGGGGATTCTTCCTCTCCAAAGCTCATATGGAGTCTTGTTGTAGGTCTTGTTGATGAGGGAGCGGTTCTGAGTGAAGCATGTTGTGTTGACTGCTTCGGCCCAAAAATACTGAGGTAGCTTCGCTTCAGAAATCATAGTCTTTCTAGCCTCAATCAACGTCCTGTTCTTTCTTTCCACAACCCCATTTTGTTGTGGAACACCAGCAGTAGAAAAATTGTAATCAATCCCATGGTCATCACAATACTGAGCAACACCGTTGTTTTTGAATTCTGTTCCATTGTCTGATCTCACACTAATGATGTCGTCTTCTTTTTGAGTTTGGAGTCGTCTAAAGAGTGAGGTTTGCATTTCATAGCAATCATCCTTTGTGATCATCATCTCAACCCACGTATATCTTGAATAATCATCCACCATCACTAAAGTATATCTATTTCCTCCAATGATGGCAGTGGTGACAGGTCCAAACAAATCAATGTGAAGCAGTTGTCAACATCCTGCAGTTGAGGGCGCGGTCTTGCTGGTGAAAGACGACGCGGTTTGTTTACCAAGTTGACATGCACTGCATTTCTCTGGATGGTGGTCAGCTACTTTGGGTAAACCACGAACGAAGTTTTCCCTTCCAATCTTAGCAAGATACTTGAAGTTCAAGTGGCTCAACCGCTTGTGCCATAGCCAACTATTTTCGCTCACATTTTTAGCTACAAAACAGATATTAGTAATACTACATGCAGAATTTAAATCGATAATGTAAATATTACTCTTACGAATCCCTATGAGTAAGGTGACTCCGGAAATGCTGTCTTTGATAAAGCAGTTGGAAGATGTGAAGTTGCAATGCATTCCTTTGTCACAGAATTGAGAAATTGATAGGAGGTTGTGCTTGAGTCCTTCAACTAGGGAAACCTTCTCAATGGTTAGGTTTCCTCTCCTTATCACACCATACCCAATGGTTTTGCCTTTGTTGTTGTCACCAAAGGTTACAGATGGACCGCTTGCTTCAATGGCATCTTCAAGTAATGATCTATCTCCAGTCATATGTCTTGAGCAACCACTGTCAAGATACCATTCATTATCCTTGGAGTGACCAGCCATTAAGCAGAGGACCTGAAAGATAAACATTAAAAACGAGGTCACCCTTTATTCTTTGGGTCCTGAGGTTAGCATCTTTTGATAACCCACACCTATTTGATAGAAGGGGGATTACTCTTCCTGGCATTGGGTGTGAATCTCAAAAGGCATTCTGCAGCCTTGTAACCTAAACCATCACACACATAGCATTTATAAAAGCTACAAGCAGCATGAGGTTTTACTAACTCCTTACTTTTCTTAGGATTAGCATGCGGTTTGGGAACTGCGGTTTTGGCCTTCACAAAGGTAGTCACTTGCGATTTGACCGCGGTCTTTCTGGGAACGCTTCCCTTGCTTTTGAAGGCAGGAGGTGCGGTCGAAGAAGAAGGGCGGTCAGCCGTGCGGTTGACTGGACAACCAACTTCACCAGGAGCGGTTGAAGTAGAAGTGCGGTCAGCAGCATTAGAAACCACCTCTGCGGTTTCAACTTCAGATACTTTCTTTTTCATCCGAGAGTTTTTTCCAAGCTGTTTCTTTGGGTAGACATAATGGAAGTTAAGTGGAGCCTTCATTTCCTGTCCTTTACCCGTAGAAATGGAATGCTTTTCCTTAGGAATTTCTTTAGTTAGTTTAGAAATTTCCTCATCCTTTTCACAGCAGGATGCACACTTCTCCTTTTCACCTGTTTGAAATCCCAGACCTTCTTTAATTCCAATGGTCATTTGGGATTCTAGTATTTGATCCAAGGTGACACGTAATTTGGTCCACTCATCAATAACCCTTTGGAGGTCGTTGTTTTGAGCAACCAGATCATCGTTCCTAAGTTGAAGTGTAGATACCTTAGTTTCAAGAACGAGGTTTTTATCAGCAAGAGGAGACATACTTTTGACTTGGTCTTTAAGATTAGAAATTTCAGACCTCATCACAGTTTTCTCCGTCTTAAGCTGTGAAATTTCATCATGTGCTAAAGATAAAGCTTTCTTAACAATTTGAAATTTATGGATCATCATTTCAGCTTCCTTGAACATCCTTTCATGTTCCATGGGATAAACCTCTTCCACCACCTTTTTCAAAATTTTCTTAGTTGGAATTATTTTTAAAGGTGTAGCATTATTGGAAGGATAGATAGGTCGTGAGTAAGAACTATTCCCAATTTTTACACTAGGAGTAAGTTGCACGCCATTTTCCATAAATGCGATTTTGGTGGGAATAACCACTTCTTCATTCAACTCTAGCGACTCAACTGACTCAGTATCTGAATCATTAGAAGTGTCTGCAACTAAGCAGAGATTAACCTCTTCGGTTTCATCGTCACTTCCTTCTTAAGAATCTGTTTCAATCCAAGTTGCTAGTTCCTTGGAATTCTCTTCCTCTTCAGCAACCATTCCCTTGCGACGAGAAAATTTCGCAGGAGAGGTTTTCTTTTCCATGTATTCAAATCTAGGCTGTGGACACTCGGATGCAAAGTGACCAGGTTTTCTATAGTTGTAGCAAACTAGATCACTCTTTTTCTTTGTATCACCAGCCTTGGAAAAAGTTACTGGAGGTTTGCCTTTAGAAAATGATTTTGTGAAGGGTTTTGAAGATTTTCTAAATTTTTGAAATCTTTTCACAAACATGTCAAAATCATCATCATCCATTTCGATGAGCGATGCAGTTGATATGGAAGAATCAGTGGTTTGATTTGATGTGGTTGGTTTCTCCTCATGTTCCACTACGGACATGAAAAGTGATTTGGTTTTCCCTTCAACCTCTTCAATGTGGTCTAATTTAAGTTCATAGACTTTAAGGTTTGCATACAAGTTACTTAACGTCCAAGTATTCAAAGCCTTAGAGTCTTCGAGGGATGTAGCTTTATTAATCCATCGAGAACCCAAAGCAGCAAGGAAAGTCATATTGACTTCTTTAGGTGTGGTTTAAAAAACTGGTGGTCTTCGATGGCATCCCACATCTACTTTGCGGTTGTACAATACATGACCTTTTGAAGGGTTGACACGGGAAGGGTTCCAGAAATGATGAACCTCGCTTTGCTGTCCAGAGCAGCTAATCTCTTTTCTTCATCAGTCCACTCAGCTTTTGGCTTTTCAACTTCTGGAGTTTCAGCACTGGTGGTTGAATTGGTG
Source organism: Adenophora triphylla var. japonica (assembly GCA_022495995.1). Taxonomy (NCBI): domain Eukaryota; kingdom Viridiplantae; phylum Streptophyta; class Magnoliopsida; order Asterales; family Campanulaceae; genus Adenophora; species Adenophora triphylla. Next base: position 113,563 of record JAFEMH010004300.1, on the reverse strand, counting down.
TTGGCCTTCATAGGAATGAACGGGTCATTTGTCACGCATTCCACCAGCATTTCATCGATAGTTTCCAAATGAATCAACATTCGGATCTTCCAGATGTCGAAGTGGTCTTCGTCCAAGAGAGGAATGTGTGAATAGTTAACAGTTGTCATGGTTTTTGAATTTGCCATATCGAATCGGCACACAAGATGTTAAGCTTGAAAAACAAAGTGGTTTTATAAATGTGTTTGCTCTGATACCACTTGTTGGTCCTAAAGGTGGCAACAAGGGTGAAAAATAGCTAGAGGGGGGGGGGTAAATAGTTGTTTCAAATTTTTCGCCCTCTTTTAAAAACCAAACCTCTTGCTTACAAAATCGCTTGCAGTAAATATGAACTGCAAGTAGAGTTGTAAAATGCACAGCGGAATATGAGTATACACAGCGGTTTTGAGGAGCGATTTTGATAAGCGGTTTTAGGTGCGGTTTAAAAAACTGAAAGTGAGGTTTGACAAAGTTAACTGTAACGGCCCCAACTTTTCATAAATAAACATAATTTCATTCATGAATAAAATTCCCAAATCAAGATACTTTAATGGCTAGTACATCTAACCATAATTCAAATGCGGAACATAACTGTCTTTAAACCTTAACGGCTAGTACATCTAACCATAATTCAAATGAGGAAAATAACTGTTTTCAACCTTAACGGCTAGTACAACCCACTAGCTCGATAAGTACATAATTATAAATGCCAAACCCTAACCCTGATTCATGTCGATATCCCTGCGACCGATCAACTTCTCCTACCGCTTACTTGGGAGGGAAAAATAATGAAAAAGGCGTGAGCGAACAATGCTCTGCAAGTTCATACGGAATCTCTCCGGGTACTAAGGAAAGATGACCGAAAGAACGAAACCAATCAATTATATTTCAACGAAAGGCTATCAACAATAATCTTAACTGTACACATTCAAAATACATTTATCATACTTAAAGAGAACATGTCCTTATCACAAGTTCGTCAATTCCAGAGTTTCAAACACCTTTCAGGGTGTCACACCTTTTCAGGGTGTTAAGAGAATAAGAGACCTTACACCTTTTCAGGGTGCTCCCTTATTATGATATATCATGATAATCAAACTACTTCATCAAGTAGCAATTTAAAAGTCTAAGTTCTTTTCAGTCAAACTAGACTATCTTAATTAGTCCTTTCCAATCAGACTAATCTAACCGCACCTGTTTCAATTAGATACAGTTATAGTTCACATAGTATTCCATGTACAAGAATACATAAGGCAATTTCAATTCACTTGGATACCCATTGAACAACATATATCAAGGGTAAGATAATCAAAAGACGTTATATCAACATCGGAGTTCAAATGCTACCGGCCATTAGTAGCTGCGCTTGAAAGAATTATGAGGAATCCTACATTAAAGGATGAATCTCAAATACTTAAGGAACGTAATCCCTTACCTTGGGTTACTTGCGTTTCCTTGCAAATCCTTCTTGCACGAATCTACAATCATGCAAAAGCGAAATCTCAACTTTAGGTACAATTTACTTCTATCTACTTAGTACCTTTAATCATTTTAATCCACTTGGTTAACCTATGAGTTATTCTACTTAACTCCTTTTATGGTTAACTAATACCCTAACAATGTTATCAAAACATTCCTAGGGTTTCTAGGATCAATTCCCATTCATTACCTCCAATACTACACTTACACACACCACATTCACCTTATTCAGCATGCAATACACACATTAACACACACACACGGCATACCACACACCCACATCATACTACACACACAGGCAGCCCTCTGTACATCCACTATACAGACCCACACAACACATTTACATACTCAGCAGACCCACAACACATATAAACACACACCACACACACATGCACCCCTCTGTACAGCCATATACCCTCTTGTACAGCCCCTGTACGCACACCCACAACACATACCCGCACCTAAACATCAGCAAATGTACACCACCCCGCCCTCTCGACACTGACTTCACCCCCACACACACCCGGCAGCCATTCATACCCACACCACAGACACATACGCATACACACTGCACACAAAATACACACATACACCACCCTAGCTCATTATATGATTCCTAGCATGCCATACTTGAATCAATATTCAATATCTTTCATGCCTAATCCTTGGTTATAATCAAACAATAATATTTCAGCATTCATTCATCAGAAATCTGCCAATTTCTTGGTTATACTCAACGAATAATGTGTCATGCTTCAATCTTAGTTCTAATCAACAATTATGCTTCATGATTTACATACCAAAATCTCGATTTCCTCAACCCCAGTTTTTCTTCTTACGGTTCTAGGATTTCTCTAGAATTTCCATAAGATTTTCTATCCTATAATCCCTAAAAGAGAAAGTTTGTTTACCTTTAATTTGAGGAGCTTGAACACCAACAGCTTCTTCTTCCCTTCTTCTTCCTCGGCACCCCTTCTCTTCTTCCTCTGTTGGCACCTTCCTCCCTTCTGCGATCTCTCTCTCTCTCTCTCCCATTTTCTTTCTTTTAGCGTAACCTCTCTCTCAGCCGTGTCCCTCTCTTTATATATAACCCATGCGGCTCTTCCCCTCTTCTCCTTTGCCGTTAACAAAATATGGAGAGGCACCCCATTGGCTTTCACCGGTTACTACACCCAAGAGTCTCAAGGGCTTGAGAATTTATATTTGGGTCATGGATTTAAAGTTAACCCAAAATAAATCAAGTCCAATTCCAAGTCCAAAGGAGGAACCCAATTTAGGCAACCTAATTCTAATATGCTAAGCCCATTAAATCTTTAATCCATCTAGGAAAAGGAATAGTCCAATTAATTAATCTTAATTAATTAATTTAAATAACTAACATAATTAATTAAGGGAAAACATATTTAAATAAATAAAGAGTATCAAATTTTAGAGTTGTTACATTAACTCCAAACACAATTCACAACTTGGATCACTGAAAATAAGATCAAACAAGGAAAGATAAAATAATTAGCAATGAACAGTAATGTAAAAATGCAGAAATGTAAAACACAATATTTGGAGTGGTTCAATCGTAAATGATTTACATCCACTACGAAGATGGTTAGTCTTGAATTTCTAAGAGTTAGAGTTTATATTGAGTATGAGAGAAAGATTACAAAAATACAAGATATTCAAACTCAAATCTAAAATCTATTCTATGAAGATCAAATCCTAGACTATAACCAGTGTATCTCAAATGAATAATCTATGTGATTAAACAAGTGAGGTGAGTGTGTGTGAGACAAGATCAAGGCTCTTTAAATCTAAGAGATGTAGAGCACAATGATTCTTGAAGGTGTTAAGGCTTGATTTCTGGGCTGGGAAATATTTCTTGAAGGAAGAAGATGAAGATTCAAAGGGCTGAATATTTTCTGGGCAGAGCTTCAACTTCTTATGAACTCACAGCAAATCAATTTCTCAAGCAATCGTCAAATGTTGAAGATTAGGGGTATTTATACCCAAGCATCAAGGAACTAGCCGTTGGAAATAGCTGTTGCAAGGACTGTACTTGATGCAATCTGATTGGTCCATAATATCACCTTTTGTCCCTTGCTACAGTGGTTGCAGATAAAGCTGATCAGACTTTAGCTGCAAACAAGGTATGAAGGATATATGTCACCTTTACGAGATCCTTGCAGGTCTGCTCTGACATTGAATCACGTAACAAGATTTGGTGGTTGACTTTTGATATATGCTGACGTGGATTCTAACAGTCATAAATATGGAGTTCACTTCAAGTCTTCAATCATTGGAGCGGTCTGGTGTGAAGTGGTTTGACATGCGGTTTCACCGGGGGAGGATTTCTAAGTGCGGTCTCAATATTTGAACTGTCATGCGGTTTGCTTGGAGCGGTTCACAATTGCGGTTGCACTGAGGAGTTCAAGAGCGGTTTTAGACAAAGGATTCCACAGAGCAATTTGCTAGGAGTGGTTTTGATGTGCGATTCTGATGGAGCGGTTTTAAAACCTTTTGAACTGTAACCTTATATCCAATGAGTCTTGTGCCATTCTTCAAGCCTAATTTTAACCTATTCTATAAAATGGACTTAGCTAAAAAATTGGAGTCTAAGCTTCATTACATATGATCCTAAAGTCCTTAAAATAGAGATGAGGTTATGGTATCAATCAAATCTAATCTAATCTAGGAGGGTTAAATAATGCATACCCAACACAACTCCTAGAGAGCTCTGCAGCCTTCTGGCACCCCTATGACGCCCCTCCGGCACTTTCCAAAGCGACGAAACACTTCCGAAACGCCTCCAAACAAGCTTCCGAGCTTCTCTCTCTCTCTCTTCTAGGCCAGTACCAAGCCTATTCTAACATCTCTCTCTCTTCTAGGCCAGTATCGTGCCTATTCTAACATCTCTCTCTCCCTCCTGAGGCTAGTACCGTGCCTTTCTAATATCTCTATCTCCCTCATGAGGCCAGTACCATGTCTTTCTAATATATCTCTCTCTCTCTTCGAAGGCCAGTCCCGTGCCTTTTCTAAGCATCTGAAATGCTCCGAAGTGACGCCTAAAGTCCGAGTGCGAGCAAAGGTTAAAAAGGGGAGGTTCTGCCCAAACGAGCGCATAATTTCTATCTCCTTTAAACCGAACACAAACCTCTCCCGAAAGATAGAACGCAACCAATATTGGTAAGATCTCCTTCCGAAACTCTGCTCAAATTTCCAATTTTTTAAATATACACTATTGCATAATATATATATATATATATACAATGTAGTCCTTTAAAGCAGACTTAATTTCTAAAAAGCACACACACACACAACTTTCAAAGAAAAGGGTACAGAAAGACTCATGAAAATGAGGTGTTTCGGGTGAGCACAAAGAATCTCTTTCCGAAACGTAACCTGACCTCCGAACTCAAAATCTCATCACACAACAACCTTTTTTTTAATGTTTTGGGCTATAACAAAACGGCGTGGCGACCGAGAGTAGGGGAGTGGGATTGGGTGGGGTAGGATGGGTGACCGAGAGTAGGGGGGTAGGATGGGTGACCGAGAGTAGGGGAGTGGGATTGGGTGGGGTAGTTGTTAAAAAATAAATTAATTTAATTATGAGTAAAAAAAATTGGCCCGACCGGGGATGGGGAGCAGGGGGTGGTGGTGGTGGTGAGTGGAGTGGAGTGAGGTAGGGAGTTGTTAAAAATAAATTTAAAATGATTAATTTTTTTTTACCTGACGGGGGATGGGGTGGGGGGTTGGGGGCATAGGGTGGTGGTGGTGAGTGGAGTGGGGTGGGGAGTTGTTAAAAATAAATTTAAAATAATTAAAAAAAAAATTGACCCGACGGGGTGGGGGGTGTGGGGTGGGTGCGATGGTGGTGAGTGAGGTAGGGTGGATGGGAGGTGGTGGTGGCGAGTGGGGTGGGGGTGGTTGTCACGACCCTAAACCTAGACATATTTTGGTCACACGTGAAGCACGTGGGGTTGGGTTTGAATTGCATCTCATCCCTTGTTTTGTGTTATTTGGTTTATTACGTGTTCATTTTGAGATTTGTGATGAACCATGTGAATTTAGATGTTATTAAAGTGATTTTTATTATATAATGTCTAAATGAAAGAAATGGGAGATTTGTGTAGTAAAATGGTTGAAATTTTGAATTAAAAGTGTTATGAAAGTATGAGGAGCTTACGTGTAATTATAAGTTCCTGGTAGTGGCTTGTAGTGTTTGAAACCTTGAGGAGCTAGAATGAAAAAATTGTTAAATAAATATCCTTCTTAGCTTCTTTAAGAAGCCAAAATTTCCCTCAGTCTTCTCTCTTCTCTCCCTACGTTCTAGAAAGCTTAAACCCCAGTTTAACTTCTAAAAACCCCACAAATTCATCCTTTGAGTTGTTGTTGATTCCAACTTCGAATTATTGCTAAGGAAGGTGTTTAGAGCAAGAAGAGCCGATTATATCTTCTTTTTATTTTGGTAAAATTTGGTAAGTTGTTGTGTTTTCCTTCTATAAATGTTCATGGCTTGTGAAATGATGTTATTTTGAGGTTATGAATGGTTTGTGTAAAGTTGAAATCAGTTTCCTTGGTGTTGAAATGGAACAACCAAGTAAGGTTGATGAAAATGTTCAAAGAGTGATATAATGGGTTGAAGTGAATTGGGAACATGTTATATATATGTTATGGGGTATGAAGAGTAGAGATTTATGTGCTATAATACTGTTAGGGTGAAGTTAGGATCACTTTACCATAGTTGGACTGAGAACTGGTAGTGTTATTGCTGTTGTTGATGTTGTTCAGCACAGAATAGTGGTTTCTGGGCTTGGGCACGACTCGTGCCCTGAAGCACGAGTCGTGAACTTGATGTGCCAAGTCGTACGACACTTTGTGCCAGGTGGGAACAGTCGTGACCTGCAAGGGACGACAATTTCTGGTGGGGTTGTAATAGGGCACGAGTCGTGCCCTACCCTGCAGCCATTGAACCTTTTTCTAAGCCTTGATCACCTAGTCTAACCAACATGGAATGGTACACTCTTTAACTACGCTTCTAGTACAACTTTAGTACTACACTATGGAACTTTAAATAGTCCAAATGGATAATGGGAAAGACTTTAAATATTGTCTCGAAAAGGGTTGAGAGGCAATGGTGAAACTTAAACCAAAGTTTGTAAAACTTGGTATTAGAACTTAGAACCTTTAGAGAAGGTGTTTAATGTTGTATTGTGAATGCGTAGGGCGACTTATATGATATTGTATCCTTACGTGGTGACCTGTATAAGGTCATTTGTTCTTATAGTGCATAAAATGTATAGTGCACTACTTCATTGGTTTGGACAGGAGTAGTAATACCCTGTTACTGGATTATATAGGGTGTAATGTCTATGTAGGACTTATGTGATACCTTGTGCACATAGTGTTTAAATATGTGCACTATTGTGATTGGTTTAACATGAGTTGCAGTACCATGTTATATATATGTGTGTTGATGTCCCATGGGGTGGACTGAATTTCAAGTATCTGTTATGTGCTTGAATGTAGTTGTATCAGCTGAGTCTCTAGGGTATAGGGAATACTATCACTTATGAGAATATATTTCATAAGGTGCTTGGATTTCCTTATACTTGTGACCGTTCACCCCCTTCTGTGGCCACGGAGTGGGGGTACAGCTTCTGTGGATAGGCATGAACCTTTCACAAGATAGCGAGGTAGCTTATATGGATCTCTGCAAGGGGTCGTATAAGATATGGATATGCTCCAGCAGTTCACAAAATGGGATGAGTATAACTCCCACCGTAGTACTACCTATTATTCAGATGGGAAAGGTAAAGGGAAAGGTAACGTAAAGTGTTTACTGTTTTCCCAATGTGGTTATTGAAAGCAACCCGTTGGTGTCGCATATCAAGTTATCGGAAAGCAACCTATTTATGTGTTGCATATTGTATGGCATATTGTTGCATATATAATAGCTTGCTGAGATTTTATCTCACCCCTTCTCCCTTTATTGTTTTAGATCCTACTGAGACAGGAGGACTGGACCGGTGAGGCCGGGAAGGAGTTTGGACATCTTTTGGGTTGTCAGGGTATGTGTTGGTTTGGAGAGTTGGGTATGTTGTGGTGGTTATTCTTTTGGGGAAAGGTTTTGTAAATAAAACTTTTAAAAACTTGTTTCAGTTGTATTGTGTTGTAAGTACACTTGAATTTGAATTTGTTTGTTTTAAAGTTGGCTTGTGTAAGCCTTTACAGTTGTAGTACTTGTACTTATACAGGTTATAACTGGTTTTTCAGGTTGATATATTGCCTCCAAGTAAAGAGGTTATTTTGAAATTGTTTTGAAAAAGGAGTGTTATACTTTTCAAGTTAAAGTAAAGAAAAGTGTTTTTGAAATGGTAATTTGGGACTCTCCATCCTGGGACACGAGTTTATAGGTTCCGGGAGTTGGGAGGAGCCCACAGTTGGTATCAGAGCTTTGGCTAGAAGTCAAGGGTAGATGTCTAGTCTAAGGGGGAGTGTGTGATATCTGACGCCGAGTGTTTAATGCAGGGATCATTGTAATGGCTGGGACTGGTGATGACCAGCAGAGAGATCAGGGAAACATTGGTGATTTGGGTGCTGGGGGAAACCAGAACGCTGAGATGATGGCTATGTTTCGGGTATTCCTTCAGAATATGGCAGCTCAGGGTCGAGCACAGCAGCAACCTGAGGCAAGGCCAACACAGGGGTTAGAAAAGTTTATCAAATTATCTCCACCAAGTTTCAATGGGGATCCAGATCCATTGATAGCTGAGAGATGGTTGGAAGCCATGACTAAGATCTTTGTTGCAATGGAGAGTACAGATGAAGAAAAAGTCAGATGTGCAGTGTTCAAACTGGAGGATCCGGCAGAGCACTAATGGCAATTTCTTAAGGAAAGTTGGGAGCGGGATCATACACCCCAAACTTGGGACAATTTCATTGGGAAATTCAAAGAGCATTTCATTCCCGTGATTACTAAAGACAAGAAAGAGGTGGAGTTCCTGAAGTTTGAGCAGGGGGTAATGTCAGTGGCCCAATATTCTGCAAAATTCACAGAGTTAGCCAGGTATTGTCCACATCTTGTACCAGATGAAGGCAGGAGGGTTTACAGGTTTGTCAAGGGACTCAGGTTGGAGTTCAGAAAGCAATTGTTGACGCACGATTTTCCCAATTATCAGGCGGTAGTAAACATGGCCTACAGAATTGAAAATGACATTGAGGAACATCGAGGTAAATCTGAGGGTAGTGGAAGCAAGGCTAAGTTCTCGTGGCCGAGTTCAGTCGAGAGTAAGAGTCGGCTAAATCTTCAACTGGAGTGGCTAAGGGAGGAGCCATACGGTTTCTACTTGTCCTGTATCCAGCAAATTTGGTACTGTTTGTAATTGGTGTAAGAAGGTGGGACACTCGGAAGACAGCTGTTGGAGTAAGCAGGGAAAGTGTATGAGTTGTGGAGAGATGGGGCACTTCAGAAAAGATTGTCCTAAGTTCAAAAGAGGTCAAGCTGCGGGTGGTAGACAGTAGTGTGACCAGCCCAAAGGTGGAGTAAAAAGAGATGTTGAGAGGAAACCTAAAGAGAGAGTCCAAGGTAGAGTGTTTGCTTTGGATCGAGGCGCGGTAGATCCCACCACGGTCATTAGAGGTATTGTCCCTGTCTCAGGGGTCAAGGCTCGTATTCTTATTGACCCTGGATCGTCTCATTCTTATGTGGCATCTCATTTTGCATTTACATTGCATAAGTTGCCTAAGTTGTTACCTTATATGTTAGAGATTTCTACCCTGTGGGAGAGCACCTCGAATCCTCTTTGATCTATCATGACTGTGAGGTGATTATATGTGGGCATGTGTTGCCAGTGGATTTGGTAGAATTACCAATCCAAGATTTTGATGTTATTTTAGGCATGGACTGGTTGAGTTCTTGTCATGCCTTGGTGGACTGTCGCAGAAAGCGAGTCACATTTTCTATGCCTGATGTGCATGTGTTTATATTTGATGCTGATAAGTCTTTATTTGGTATTCATGTTATATCTGCAATAAAGGCTAGAAAGTTGTTATCAAAAGGGTGTGAGGGTTACTTGGCATATGTGTTAGACTCTAGTAAAAAGTCTCCTGAACTATCTTGTGTTCGAGTTGTGAATGAGTTTAGTGATGTGTTCTCAACTGAGTATTCTATGCCTCCGGATAGAGAGGTGGAGTTTTGTATTGACTTATTGCCAGGTACTGCACCAATTTCTAAAGCACCCTACAGAATGGCTCCAGCTGAGTTAAAAGAATTGAAAATTCAGTTGCAGGAGTTGTTAGACAGGGGGTTTTATTCGTCCCAGTGTGTCACCCTGGGGAGCACCAGTTTTGTTTGTTAGGAAGAAGGATGGTACATCGCGGTTGTGTATTGATTACAAACTACTGAATCAAGCTACTATTAAGAATAAATATATCCTCTTCCTCACATTGATGATTTGTTTGATCAACTCCAAGGTTCCGTTATATATTCCAAGTTGGACTTCGTAGCGGATACCATCAGTTGAAAATTAAGCCAAATGATGTTTCTAAAACAAACTTTCGTAACGGCAGGTACGGGCATTATGAATTTCTTGTTATGCCATTTGGGTTGACCAATGCACCGGTAGTCTTTATGGATATGATGAACAGGATCTTCAAGCCGTATCTTGATAGTTTTGTTGTGGTTTTTATTAATGATATCCTGGTATATTCAAAATCCAGGGAAGATCATGAGAGACACTTGAGAATTGTTTTATCCATACTTCGTGAGAAACAGTTATTTGCAAAGTTCAGCAAATGTAAGTTTTGGCTGGAATAAATTTCTTTCTTGGGTCACGTGGTATCCAGTACTGGTATTGCAGTGGATCCTACAAAGATTGATGTCGTAGTCAACTGGAAACAACCTTCTACAGCGACAGTGGTTCGTAGTTTCCTTGGTTTAGCGGAGTACTATCGAAGATTTATAGAGGGATTTTCGAGGATTGCAACTCCATTGACCAAATTGACTCGGAAGGATGTACCATTTATATGGGATGCTAAGTGTGAAGCTGGCTTTACTGAACTGAAGAAGAGATTGACTTCAGCTCCTATTCTTACACTTCCAGAGGGTTGTGAGAACTTTGTTATATTCAGTGATGCTTCTAAAGAGGGATTGGGTTGTGTACTTATGCAAAATGGGAAGGTAATTGCGTATGCTTCGAGGAAGTTATCACCAGCGGAGCAGAATTATCCTACCCACGATATGGAGTTAGCAGCTATTGTTTTTGCATTGAATAAGTGGAAACATTACTTGTATGGAGCAAAATTTGAGATATTTATAGATCATAAGAGCCTGAAATACTTGTTTACTCAGAAGGAATTGAACAACAGACAGAGGCGTTGGTTGGAGCTTCTGAAGGATTATGATTGTGTCATTTCCTATCATCACATCATCAGGAAGGCGAACGTGGTGGGCGATGCTATTAGCCGTAAGGCTCATTTATCGTCTGTGTCTCAGAGCCGAGAGGTGATATGTTGTTTGCCAATGTCAGAGCTGTTCCTGCTCTATACGGAGATCTTCTGGAAGCTCAGTTGAATGACAATGAATTGCAGAAAATTAGGGAGAAATTGCAAGATGGAAAATCTGGGGAGTTTTCATTGAATAAGGATGGAATTCTAACCTTCAAAGGCAGGATTTGTGTACCTTCTTCCCCAGAGATCAAAAGGCAGGTATTAGAGGATGGCCATAAGTCCCGATTTGCTATTCATCCAGGAAGCACCAAAATGTATCAGGATTTGAAAAGGGGTTACTGGTGGAATGGTATGAAAAAGGAAATTGCAGAATTTGTATCAAAGTATTTGACTTGCCAACAGATCAAAGCGGAACACCAAAGGCCAGCAGGATTGCTACAACCATTGGATATTCCGGAGTGGAAATGGGAGGGCATTTCTATGGATTTTGTGACGGGATTGCCTCCTACTTCGAGGAAGATGGATGTTATATGGGTGATTGTGGATAGATTGACCAAATCAGCTCATTTCCTACCAGTTTCAACCAAGTATTCATTGGATAAATTGGCCCAGTTGTACATCCGTGAGATTGTGAGATTGCATGGAGTACCTGTCAACATTGTATCTGATAGGGATCCGAGATTCACCTCACTCTCGCCATGTGTCTCCGGGAGGGCTCTGCATGAAGCCTTGGGATCCAAGTTGAGTTTTAGCACATGATTTCATCCTCGACCGACGGGCAAGTACAGCAGAGGACCATTCAGATTCTCGAGGACATGCTACGGGCTTGTGTGACGGACTTCCAGCCATCTTGGGAAGACCATTTACCTTTAGGTGGAATTTGCCTATAACAATAAGCTACCAATCCAAAGCATTTGAGATGGCACCATATGCAGGCACCGGATGGGAGGAAATGTAGTCCCCAACGTGTTGGGACGAGGTTGCGAGGCTAGACTTCGGGGTCCAGATTTGGTTGCAGACTCAACCGAGAAGATCAAAGTGATCCATGATAGATTGAGGACACCCTGCAGTCGCCAGAAGAGCTATGCCGACACTAGAAGAAGCGGAGTTATCCTTTCGGTTTGGGATTGGGTATTCTCAAGATCTCACCAAGAACGGGGATCAAAAGGTTTGGCAACAAAGGGAAGTCGGCTCCTAGATTTGCTGGTCCATTTGAGGTGTTAGAGAAGATAGGTGAGTTAGCCTATCAGATCGGCTCTGACCTCCATCTCTTTCTTCTCCTTCCATGACGTACGGGTGTTTACGTGTCCACATGTTGAGGAAGTACCGTTATGACTCCTCTCATGTTTTGAAGTTCTCCTCCCGCAGGATGTCCTCGTGCTGGGGTATCATGACTTAATTCTCATGCGGAGGCACCCACGCGGATTCCTGAGAGGCGGTGTCCTGGAATTGCGTACCAAGAGTATTCCCGTGGTGAAAGTTCTTTGGAAGAATCACACCATTGAGGAAGCTACTTGGGAATTGGAACCGAGATGAGGCAGGAAGCATCCTGGATTTGTTTGATCATTCAGGTAAGTAAAGTCCAAATTCGGGATGAATTTTATTTAAGGGGGAGTGAGTGTCACGATCCTAAACCTAGGCACATTTTGGTCACACGTGAAGCACGTAGGGTTGGGTTTGCATTGCATCTCATCCCTTGTTTTGTGTTATTTGGTTTATTACGTGTTCATTTGATATTTTTGATGAACTATGTGATTTAGATGTTATTAAAGTGATTTTGATCCTAAATTGTCTAAATGAAGAAAAAGGGAAATTGTGTAGTAAAATGATAACACTTGAATTTTGAATTGAAAGTGTTGTGAAATTATGAGGAGCTTACGTATAACTTTAACTTCCAGGTAGTGGCTTGTAGTGTTTGAAACCTTGAGGAGCTAGAATGAAAAAATTGTTATATAAATATCCTTCCAAGCTTCTTTAAGAAGCCAAAATTTCCATCGTCTTCTCTCTTCTCCCTACGTTCTAGAAAAGCTTAAACTCAGCTTAACTTCTAAAAAGCCACAAATCCAGAAATTCAACCGTTGCTTTGTTGTTGATTCCAACTTCGAATTTTTGCTAAGGGAGTTGAGTAGAACAAGAATATCCGATTTTATCTTCCTTTTATTTTGGTAAAATTTGGTAAGTTGTTATGTTTTCTTTCTATAACTGTTCATGCCTTGTGAAATGATGTTATTCTGAGGTTATGAAGGTTTTGTGTAAAGATTGAAATCAGTTTCTTGGTGTTTGAAATGGAGCAACCAAGTAAGGTTGATGAAAATGTCAAAAGAGTGATATAATGGTTTGAGTTGAATTGGAAACATGCTATAGATGTGTTATGGGTTATGGAGAGTATAGATTTATGTGCTATAATTTGTTAGGGTGTTGTTAGGATCACTTTACCTTAGTGGTTTGAGAAGCTATAGTGTTATTGTTGTTCTTGATCGTTGTTCGCGTTGTGCCAAGAACAGTTGGTTTGTGGGCAAGGGCACGACTCGTGCCCTGAAGCACGAGTCGTGACCTTGTATGGAGAAGTCGTGCGACATTGTGTTCGGTGGGAACAGCCGTGACCTGCAAGGGACGACACAGGTTTTTACATGGTGGGGTTGCACAGGGCACGAGTCGTGCCCTACCCTGCAGTCCTTGAACAGTTTTTGAAGCCTTGAACACCTAGTCTAACCAACTTAGAATGGTACACTCTATAACTATGTGTCAAGTACAACTTTAGTACTACACTATGGAACTTGAAATAGTCCAAATGGATAATGGGAAAGGCTTTAAATATTGTCTCGAAAAGGGTTGAGACGCAATGGTGAAACTTAAACCAAAGTTTGTAAAACATGGTATTTGAACTTGGAACCTTTAGAGAAGGTGTTTAATGTTGTATGATGAATACGTAGGGCTACTTATATGATATTGTACCCTTACGTGGTGACCTGTATAAGGTTATTTGTTCTTATAGTGCATAAAATGTATAGTGTACTACTTCATTGGTTTGGACAGAGTAGTAATACCTCATTCTTGGATTATATAGGGTGTAATGTCTATGTAGGACTTATGTGATATACCTTGTGGGCTTACATGTAGTGTTTAAATACGTGTGTTTTCATTTGTTGAGCATGAGTATTAATACCATGTCATTGAATTGTTAATGTTCAATAGTGTTGAAATATATGTGGACTATTGTGATTGGTTTAATATGAGTTGCAGTACCATGTTATATATATATGTGTGTTGTTGTCCCATGGGGTGGACTGAATTTCAAGTATCTGTTATGTGCTTGAATGTAGTTGTATCAGCTGAGTCTCGGGGGTATAGGGAATACGATCACTTATGAGAAGATATTTCATAAGGTGCTTGGATTTTCTTATACTTGTGACCGTTCACCCCCTTCTGTGGCCACGGAGTGGGGGTACAGCTTCTGTGGATAGGTATGAACCGTTCACAAGATAGAGAGGTAGCTTATATGGATCTCTGCAAGGGGTCGTATAAGATGTGGATATGCACCAGCAGTTCACAAAATGAGAGGAGTATAACTCCCACCTTAGTACTACCTATGATTCAGATGGGAAAGGTAACGTAAAGTGTTAACTGTTTTCCCAATGTGGTTATTGAGCAACCTGTTTGGTGTTGCATATTGGTTATTGAGCAACCTGTTTATGTGTTGCATATTGTATGTCATATTGTTACATACATAATAGCTTGCTGAGATTTTATCTCACCCCTTCTCCCTTTATTGTTTTAGATCCCGCTGAGACAGGAGGACCGGACCGGTGAGGCCGGGAAGGAGTTTGGACATCTTTTGGTTGTCAGGGTATGTGTTGGTTTGGGGAGTTGGGTATGTTGTGGTGGTTATTCTTTTGGGGAAATGTTTTGTATATAAAACTTTTATAAACTTGTTTCAGTTGTATTGTGTTGTAAGTAAACTTGAATTTGGTTTGTTTTAAAGTTGGCTTGTGTAAGCCTTTACAGTTGTAGTACTTGTACTTATACAGGTTATAATTGATTTATTAGGTTGATATATTGCCTCCGAGTAAAGAGGTTATTTAGAAATTATTTTGAAAAAGGAGTGTTATACTTTTCAAGTTAAAGTAAAGAAAAGTTTTTTTGAAATGGTAATTTGGGACTCTCCATCCTGGGCACGAGTTTATAGGTTTCGGGAGTTGAGAGGAGCCCACAGTGGTAGTGGTGAGTGGGGCGGGGGTGGGGATGGCGGTGGTAGGGGGTGAGGGGATTTGAGAAATTTCTCGTGTTCTAACCCGGTTAAACAGGTCACCGAGTTAAACCTTTCTTAACCCGTGAATCGGAGTAGGTTAAAATGGGTTATCTATTTGAATCTTTTTATTTTATTGGGGTGGGCAATTTATGGGTTGGGCTGGGTGGGTTCATGGGTTCATAAATAATAGTGACATGCCTAACTTTGTACTTTCATTTTCTACATTGAATACCTTAACGACTAATGGGTCTTTGTTGACTATAGTATTCATCTTGTCTCCCTCTTCTGCATAAATATTTGTTAGAATCTTAGAAAAAATATTTTTTTAAATTTTGAAAAAATGGTTTCTAAAAACGCGCAATATTATTTTTGTAATTAATTAAAACTTTTAAAAAAATATACAGTGACATTTTAATTAGAATTTTTTATAAAAATAAAGCGGTGACATTTTCGTAAATAATCAAAACTTGTAACACTTATGACACACTTTATAACTAAACGGACACATTTTATCATTGCACTAGAAACTTTCTTAACACTAAATCCGTTGCACTTTTTAACACTGACACGACACTAAAATAACAACAATTGACACTTTCTAACACTAGACTTGACAATGAAAAACACTATTGTTGTTTTTAAAATGTGTCAGTTAATTACTAAAATGTCATCCCATGTTTTAAATGAAGTTTCAGTTAATTACGAAAATGTCACCATACATTTTTTAAACTTGTTTTTTCTATGTGTTTGAAAAAACTATTTTTTCATAAGAACTACTCTAAAATTTAAATTAATTTTGAGTTGATGATGTTGTAAAGAAAGTCACCAACTGAGCAATGGTGAATTTAAAATTTTAGGTGAGAGGTGATAACACATAAATAAAAAAACCACATTATTAAAAATATTTTTACTACATCTCAAATAATTGTTCAAACTTGCTCTCGATCAAAATCGGTTTTAAACATTCATTTGAAACGTGAGTAAAACTTTAACGTGAACATATTTAACTTTTAGTTTCATAGTCATGTGTAATGATACTAGTAAAGATTGTTTACATGGGTATTTTTCTATTTTTATGTCCTTAGATCATTTCATTTCACTTCATGATATATTTATTTTTTATTTTGATATTGTGTTTATTGATGAAACAAAAGGTATT
The DNA here is from genome assembly GCA_022495995.1 of Adenophora triphylla var. japonica. Classification (NCBI taxonomy): domain Eukaryota; kingdom Viridiplantae; phylum Streptophyta; class Magnoliopsida; order Asterales; family Campanulaceae; genus Adenophora; species Adenophora triphylla. Next base: position 97,217 of record JAFEMH010004300.1, on the reverse strand, counting down.
AAAAATATGTTAGAATTATAGACATATATTTTGAAATCTCGAGGTTTTAAACTAGAAAAAAATCACACATAATATTTGATGCGTAAGTTTGATATGGTTTGTTAGGTAACCAACTTCTTTATAAACACAAGGTGATAGAGAGGGGCTCAACAATGTATATCATTTTTTTATCATTAAAACTCCCTCAAGTGTATATGTGGAGAGGTGCACTTGTTCATATAGGGTTCATTCACTTTATTTTTCATCATTAACAATGTTGAAAGAAGGCATATTAAAGCGATCACTTTAAATCGGAAGACTGTTTTAGTTTCTGATTTTTTTTCTCTCGTTCTTTTGGATCTATTATATAAAAGTATGGAAATTTGGATATAAAATGATGGAGTATTTGATAATAATGTGGCTCATATTATCAAATCAAGTTGGTTGAACCGGAAGAGTGTTACATAATTTCTATGTGATCCTGACATGCCCTATAGAATAACGGGAAAATTTTATCGTATGACTGTTGAAAAAATATGTTGTGTGTGAAGGAAATTGTATATTTTCCTTACATGAATCGTTTGTCGTTTGACAAAGATTATTGTGGGTTCATGTTCCACTCCATGTGAACATTGAAATGGTATATCTAGATGTCCAATTTGAGATTGGATGAGAAAAATATGATAGCTCAAAGTTGGTGGATTCAAAATGTAATTTTTAGAATTTAACACCACTATTGATGTCTCATGATTCCTCGATTAATGAGAGATTAATAGGGATCATTACTTTGAGATTAGGGGTTACAAAATGTGGAATTAAACCCCATGAATACAAGGTAATGGCTCTTATATTAATACAAGGATTAATTGGGAATAAATCACATGGTTATTGAAGTTATAACTAGAAAAACCCACAACAAATTAAATCACATGGTTATTGAAGTTATAACTAGAAAAATCCACAACAAATGAAAACAACTTTTTCCATCAATATTCCTCCCCCCTTTGCAATTTGTTCATCTTCTTTCTTTGGCCTCCTATAAATTTATCCATGGTGATTTTGTCCAGTAGTGAGATTCGTCGGAGATTCTAGTGTGCAAGAATAGCCCGGTTCGTTCGTTTTATCCTGAGAGGCGAACATCCAAAACAACCTCAAGCACAACTCGGTGAGGGGGCGAATTTGTCTTAAGGAGATGTGTTACACACAACTCGAACAACATCAAGACGATCAACTTACGATTTTCTCATTGTTTAATTTTAGTTGTAAATTGTATTTCAATATATTGTAATTCTTTTTTCTTTTGTGCTTTTGTAAGATTTTGTTTAACAATCTTAAGACAAATTACCCTATTTGAGAAAGGATTACAGATTTGAGAATCCGTTGGAGCGGCGGCCACGGGAGAAAAGATAAAAAACGATGGATGAGACGGTTGGAAGAAAATTTCAGCAAGTTTTTTGCAATGACCAGCCATGGTCAAATTGCAATTCTCGATTCATTAACCGTTGGATCAAGCTCAAATTTTGTGACCAAGTTCTAAACTCATATAAGAACAATATGGACGGTGGAGATCAAAATATTTTATGTGGAGATGAAGATAAAAATTTCGGAACATAACAGTTTATGAAAGAAAAAATTATTTTTGAACATATAATGAATTAACGAAAGAACATCAAGGATGTTGCGACGATTGTGTAAAATAGTTGTGGCGACGCCACTTCTAGTATTTATACAATGGGTGATATGTCTCTTATGGTTCATGAGATCATAGTGAGAAAAATTGAAAATTTCATAGGAACTATGTTGAAAAATTGAACGTTGAAAGATGTAGTATTTAATGTTCTTATGGTTCACAAGAATCATAGTGAGAAAAATTGAATAGTTCGTTGGAACTATGTTGAGAAGATGAACATTAAAAGATATAGTCTTTAACGTTGTATTTTATCAATGATGTATTGACAAAGATAATATGGCTTTTTGAAAGGAGTTGTTAAATCCTATTATTGTCATTAGTGACAAAGTCACAAAGATAAAAACAATAGAGTTTCTTGAAAGTTGTTAAATTTTATTGTTGTGAACATTGACAAATGTCACAAAAACTAAATATATATGGCTTCTTGGAAGAAGTTGTTAAAATCTATTGGGGAAATATGTGATTAATATCATAAAGATAAAAATAATAGGATTTCTTGAAGGAAGTTGTTAAATCCTATTGTAGTTGATGATGATAAATGACACAAAATATTTAGAAGAAAAACTTCTAAAAAATATTGTGTATTATGTAAATGAGAATGAAATTTTTTCTAATTTAGAGGTACTCCAATATGAGTCATTTGAAGTTATAAAATAATTAACCTCCAATCATAATTTCATTAAGAAATTTAGAGATTATAAAAAATAAATTGTGTTAATTATCCTATCTATAAATATATTAAAGCAAAGTCGTTCCTAAATTTGGCAAGTTGAAGCCCAAAAATGTCATTATCAAGTTGTTGAAAATAGAAGCCTTGGCCGATTTTCAAGAGTGGGTAATCAATTTTTTTTTTTTAAGGAAGTGTGAGTAATTAATGTCTATTATGATTATACCTTTGAAAACCACATATTATGATTATTAATAAGAATTATAAATTTATGATATTAAAAGTACTACTAATGGTTGTAAAATAATTATCCGTTCATATTTTTAAATCGAAACCATTTTTTATTACCTATAAATTTTATTAGTATTCAAATTGGTATACCAAAATTCTCTCAATAAAAATGTCATACTTTCTTTGAAAAAAATAGAAATACTAAATTTATTTTTTATTTCTAATAAATCTATTTTTTACTCAAACTTAAAAATATTAATAACATTTTGTTTTGAAAGGAAAATATTAATTACATTAGGATCAAAAGGTGCAATTTAATTGTATACCATCTATAAATATATTAATGCAAAGTCGTTCTTAAATTTGGCAAGTTGGAGCCCAAAACTGTCACTATAAAGGTTGTTGAAAATAGAAGTCTTGGCCGGTTTCCAAGAGTGGATAATCAATTTCGTTTTTAAGGAAGAGTGAGTAATTAATTTCTATTATGATTATACCTTTGAAAACCACATATTATGATTATTATTAAGAGTTATAAATTTATGATATTAAAAGTACTACTAATGTTGTAAACTAATTATCCGTTCATATTTTTAAACCGAAATCATTTCTTAATATCTATAAATTTTATTAGTATTCAAATTGGTATACCGAAATTCTCTCAATAAAAATGTCATACTTTCTTTGAAAAAAATTGAAATACTAAATTTATTTTTTATTTCAAATAAATCTATTTTTTCCTCAAACTTAAAAATATTAATAACCTTTTGTTTTGAAAGAAAAATATTAATTATATTAGGATCAAAAGGTGCAATTTAATTGTATAATATATTATTAATAAAATATAACTATTATTTTTAAATATATAAAATAATTTGTTAATTTATACTCTCTCCGTCCCGGCCGAAGTGTCCCAACTTTCCATTTTGAGCGTCCCATTTAAAATGTCTCATTACCCAAAAAGGAAAGTTTTTTTACTATTCCACCCACTCATTCTCTCTCCTATTTTACTTTTACACTCACAACATTCTCTCTCCTAACTATTTCTCTCCCTCATTCTCTCTCCTATTTAATTTTTCATACTCACAACATTTAAATTTTTCTCTTTCTTACCTCACTTTCCTTAATTCTCGTGCAATTGTCCTTTTCGGACGCTTCGGCCGGGACGGAGGTAGTATCAAATTGTGTTTTATTAATAGTATAGTTTTTATTTTTTGAATATTGATAGTTTAATTACTTTTTGTCATCATTAACAAGCACAATGGCAGTAAAGTTTTAATTCCTAGAATGTCATTAACTCCATCTGACTCCAGAATTTCCTTCAGGTTTGAACGTCGTCAGTTCCCGATCATGATATCATATGCAATGTCAATCAATAAGAGTCAGGGCCAATCGTTACAAAAACAGTGGGGGTGCTTTTGAAGAAACCAATCTTCAGTAGTCATGGACAACTTTATGTTGCACTATCGAGGGTAACTAATCCGAAAGGTCTTCATATCTCGATACCCACAAATAATGCTGATGAGTCATCATGTACTAGAGTCATTATGAATATTGTGTTTAAGGAAGTGTTTCAATATGTATAATTGATATTCAGGATTTTGTACTTCAATTCAATGTTCAGGTCAATTTTGAAAACATAAAATCGTCATGCATCGCACGAGTTTGCTGCTAGTTAAATTAACAATTTAGTCTTGAAATGAATTTTCTCTTTTGTAGAATTTGTCCAACACTTCACCGTACCCTAACCTTATCCCCCCCCCCCCTCCCCCTCCGTTCCTTTTATTCATCTCTCTCGGCGAAATTAACCTCACCCGCCTCTTCCTTCCAAATTCCACCCCCATCACCCTCATTTCACCCGCCACAATGACGTATTCCCCCCGCTCCATCTAGAAAATCACTCCCAAATCCTTCTCCCGGCCCTCAATTGGTTTTCCCCTGCTCATATATCAATGGCGGATTAATCTTCTCCATTGATTTTTGCTGGAAGAGAAAGGAAATCGGTGTAATTTAATCTCAAGAATGGCGTACATGAGTATGGGAGAGGCGAACAGAAGAATTACAGATTACCTAAACCGATTTTCCCACGCCATTTCATACCAAGACGCATCCACTCTCAAGCGCCTTCTTTCTCTCTCCTCCGATTCTCCTTCCCTCCTCTCTCTAGCCGACGCTCTCAACCTCACCCAGGTATTAATTTCTTGATTTTTACTTAATTCGAATAATTTGCTGAAGTAGGGTTTAAATTCTGATTCTAAAGCCATTAGTTTGTGCCTTATTTCGTTCTGTTAACATAAATAAGTTTTTTTCTTAATTTGTGCCTTAATTCAAATAATTTGCTGAATTAGGGTTGTAATTTGTGCCTTAATTCGTTATGTAGGAAGCTTCACTGCTTTTGAAATTGGAAAGTTTTTGGTTTGTTTAATTATATTTAAGCTCAGCTACTTATTTTGTGTGCAATAACGGGTGTAAGTTCAATGTTTATCTTTGAAAGTACAATTTTTTTAGTGGTTGAGTTAGGATTATGGATTGTGGTACATTTTGAGATGCATACAGCTTTGATTTTGCTGAGTTGGGATTAAAAGTAGGCAACTAGCTTCTATTGTTGCTTATATGCCATTCTTGGCATAGATGTATGGATTTGTGCGTAAATGTGCATATATGCTTACATCAATCTACTATTGTTTGGCCTGCTTGAACATCCACATAATTTTTGACTTAGTCTTTATGTTTGACTGAGTGCTTCCACTTTTGGGCGTACACAATTAACGTGCAATGTCTACATTCCCTAGTTGTTTCCATGATCAGGAAATTTTGCTTAGTGGAGTTGGGTTGTAGAATAGGTAGGAGTAAACCGAATAATATGGAATGTGAAATTGGTGGCTTTGGAGTACTTTTGGAGACAACTTAGGTTATATGGCCCAGAAGAACTATGAAAGGATCAAAATTTGTCTTCATGATTGGCGACTAATCAAGAAGGGGAGTTAGGAGATAAAGTCAGTCGTAAAAATATAATTCAAAATGGATGATATGGATACGTGGCCAAGTGCATTCGGAGTTTTATGTAAAGACATACTCCCTCTGTCCCACTCGAAATAGGATTGTTGGGTTGGGCACGGAGATTAAGGAAAAGTGTTAGTGGAATAGATGTTGCCAGTATAAAAGATGAGGTAGGAGAGAGAAAGTGGGATAGGGAATAATGAGTGGAAAGTGTTGAGTGTGAAAGTGGGTCCCATTAATAAAACATTTGCCATTTTGGGGTTGTCCTATTTCGAGTAGGACACCCAAAATGGCAAAATGTCCTAATTCGAATGGGACGGAGGAAGTACAAGTTTATTATCGATCAAAAATGAGCCCCACACTACTACATATGTAAAAATATGTTGGGCATTTAAGAAAAATTATATTGGGAAACTACGAAGGAATTTGTTAATGAAATGGAAGTAGTCGACAGGAGAATGTGAGATGCAAAATAAAAAGGAAGAATGTCCATGAGATAGTAAAAATCAATATAATGCAGTCAATAATAGAAATTCACTTGAGATGATTTAGGAGCGTATTGCATGGGCCTCTAACTACACCTGTAGCAAGTGGTATAGCCAATATCAACGAAAACTCTAGAGCTAGTATAAGGCGGAACAACATGGGTGACAATACTTAAAAAGAAAAAAATTAATGTGAGGGATATGTTAAGGGTCTTGCATTGTACCTTACATAATGGCAAACGGTGAATCAAGTGATTGTGACATATATTGAGTTGAGTTGAGCTGATCTATGGTGGCTGCACGAAGTCTAAGTTCATTGTTTATTGTTTCTGGAATCAGGGACCCTTTGTTGGTAGGGCTAGGGTTTGAATTTGGAAAAAGAACTTGTGATTGTTTTGTTGCTTTTATATCTTTCCACATATTTGTTGTACGAGCCTAACACAAATCAGTGTGTGAAGTTACATATATCTTCTGTTTGTGCATGCTTTGCTATCTTGAGCCTTTGTATCTTTTCAACCAGAGGTTTTGGGGTGTAAAATTATGACCATTCAAAGTTTAAAGTCAGTATTTTATTGTAGTTTCATCATAAACTCAATTTACACTCGGTTAAAAGTCCAACTGTACAATGTATAACCGCACAAATTTTCTCTTTTATGTTTCAACTATTTTTGCATAAATTTTGTCTATGCAGATACTTATAGGTCTTATATTCTCTGTTGTTTGCATTCTGTATTTGTGAAATTAGGGCTTGAATTTGATCATGAGTGTAAATATATTTATCTTGCATTCTTACAAAACTTAATTTAAAGCTTGGGTCTTTTGGACAACAAAACTTGGAGCTTTTCATTGTGGCTTCAATTTGACTAAACTCTTCCCATTTTTCATTTATCTTTTACCAGGATGCTAATAGAGTGATTAGACAAGCTGACAGATAGTTGCACTATGTGGAAATTATAGTTCCTATGTTTCGAGCCGTGCAGAATTATAATCTTGGGAACTTGGTTGATTCCTACCAGGCGTTTGAAAAATCTGCCAAGTATTTTTCGTAGCTATTTTGAACTAAATTTCTGTTGTTGGTTTTGACTTTTGAGTAGAGTATCGATAATGGAATTTATTCCGTGCTTTCATTCAGGAATTACGGTCCTGGGAGTCGGCATGGGCATTAGAAGCTCTATATGTGATTGTGTATGAAATTAGGGTGCTCCTGAGAAGGTAATAACTGTCGCCTGTTGAATGGCATCCTTTGTTTTTTTGTTTCATTTAATTGCTTACAAGACCCTCTCTCTCCTTTTCCTTTTTGACCTCGTAAAAGTGACTTGGCGATTATACTTTTTTGACCTTTTGGCATAGAGTAATGGACCTTTGCGAAATAGTGAGGAAAGAGCACTAGTCCACTAAAATCTTAAATAGCTGCCTGCAACCATAAGCTGAGAATTTGAGTTTTTCTGCGGTTCTTGCAAAATACAAACAGAAAAAATGTTCCATATGTCAACGCAAAGTCACTGACTATATTGCATGCTATATCTGAGGCTCTATATGCTTGTAGATCGTTTTCTTCATAGTAATGCTATCTATAGCTCATTTAGTTGTGAATGCAGGCCGACAGACAGCTGTCTTCAAATGGAAAAAACCCGGAGAAGCTGAGTGCAGCTGGCTCATTCCTCATGAAAGCTTTTGGGATTCTTGTTGTACGCATCTCTCCTCCCCTAATTTCTACTGGGAACCCGTAATTCATTGATATGTTAAAACTATATGTGAACAATTTCGAATATCAATCTTGACAACATTAAAAGCCATTTCATCATTAACAAAATGTCTTTTCGATCTCTTTGTTTCATCATATGTTACTGACTTCATCAATCTACATCCTTTGTCATTTGTCTCGCTAAGTCTGTTGTACTTGTGATTAGAGACACATGATGTACATCAAATTATCTACCTCATCAAAGCTTTAATCTTCCTCCTAGTTTTAACCGAGAACCCATAATTCATCTGTTGTTCTAACTGTATATCTGAACAATACCGAGCATCAATCTTGACAATATTAAAAGCCATTTCATCCTTAGCAAAATGTCTGTGCGACGTCTTTTGTTTCATCACATGTTTTTGGCTTCATCAATCGACATCCTTTGACATTTGTTTAGCCAAATCTGTTGTTGTGATCAGAGACACATGATGTTAATCAAATTATCCACCTTAAAAATTTTACACTAAGCTTGCAATTCTGTATATGTAAAAAAAAGGATGACTCGAAGCTGCTCCATATATTTCACTAACCAAACCTTACCTTTCCATATATGGGTTTTAAAGATTCTATGATAGATTTTCACAGCAAGTTCACCCATTGTTATGAATTTCGTTCATTTTGGTGCATCTAAGCAAGTACGCACCGTACAAGCCCAAAGCATGTGCAAAACATGTAAAATTCCTTATCATTTAATTTTTTTTACTTGAACCAGTCTGAATTGGCCGAAATGCAAAATTTAGGTCGAAACACAAAATGACCATTTCAACCAGTTTTAAATGAAGGTATATTCTGTAAATAAACTAAGTTTAAGGGTAAAGCAGAAAAATAAAGAAAACTTCGCTTCCTATAATTAAGTGCCCTAATCCGATGAAGCCTTTCACAACTTTTGCCAAGGACCATCTCCTGATTGTAACGAGGCAGCATATTCATAACTACATCCAAGAATCATCTCCGGCTTTAAATATGTGTTAGTTATGTTATTATTGTTTGGAAAAGAAAAGTATGTCAGGGAATTAGAAATTATTACTCCCTCAGTCCCATTATATTGGCCAAAACGCATGTGCTGCATGGTGGCATAAAACACTCTTTTCTTTAGGAGTTTCTCCTTTTAACACGAACCGAGAATAAAATTGAGATTAGATCACTATGTCAGGGTTGCATGACAGGTGTTTACAAGTAACTTAGTTGGATGCATATTTGACAGATGTTGAAAACTACATAGAAATCATCTTAGATAATTGTGCATGTTGCGTTTGTTTAGCTAACTGTACGACAGTGGACCTCTACATTGTAGGTAAAAAGCCCAAAACTTGTTGGAGCATTATACGTCACTTGCCAGCTGTTCAAGGTGATGATTTCTTCTGTGGTTCTTTTTTCCTCTTCCCGTCTCATTCCCTTCCCTTTCCCAGCTTTCCTATTGTGTATACATACACACTTGTAGCAAGGGTTTGTACTGTAAGTTGACAATATCACGTTATCGAATAATTTTTCAAATGCATACTGATCAATCTATTTCTACTACTAGTGAATTTACACATTAATAATTTTATTTTTAGAAGCAACAAATGATTTTAAGAATGATGAACTTTAAATCACTTATGTAGGTTGGTTAAGCTGAAGTTCATGCAAGGCAGCACTAATGAATCCCCTTCCTGACCAAACCGGAAAACAATTGAGATCCAACTGCTCAAAATACACTTAACCTTAAGCAGCCATGAATCATAAATATATAATAAATCATTGAGACGGTCTTGTAAATAAAGAAATTATTGAGACAGAGAGGCATCTAATGGTGAGTGGGCTTCGTAGTGGTGAAGCCTCGTATGTGGTATGGGGGTCATTTGACCTCCTTCAATTTCGGAAAGTGTTCGAATACATGTAGTTTAGACCAAAAAAATATTGGATAGTGTTAATTTTGCACCATCAAGTTTTAGAAAAATGGTTTTTTACTACTTTAAATGATGGATTTATACATTTGACCCCCTTAATTTTAGGTAAAGATTGCACTAAATTATTACATGGACCCCTTTTATACTAAATTTGGACACCTCAATAACATATTTTTAGAAGTAGCCTTGACCCCCATTCTGAAATGCGATAACCACTGTCCCACCGTCTATGGATGTCCTCACTTGGATAAAGAAAATCAAGCTCCACAACCTGCAACCAAAAAACCATTATCACCCGGAAATAGAGCGAGTGTTTACCCAAAAAATGTTAAAGGGAGAACACTTTTTCCCAAATCAATTACCATCATTCTAACATTTTTCATTATATTTATTTATTTTCTCTACATGTACCATAGTTATCAAAGGCGACCGCCTGCCTCGCCTTTTTGGCTATTTGGGGGGTCGATCCCTTTTTGTAGACATGTAGGCTGATGAACGCCTTTCTTCACAAGGCTTTCACCATTTTGCTTCTCGCCTCTCGCTTTTTTGCATCATTTCCATCTCCTGTTTTTCAATTTTTCATTTACTTTTGCATGACTTTAGAACTTGATTTATTATTTCGATAATTTTTAAGGGTTTACGTATATTTCACTTAGTTAGACTAGTACTTGTTTTGTTGATTTGAACTTCATAATTTTAATTTATACGTCTTTTGTGTTAGAATTCTTAAATTTGAAGTTTAAACTATATTAGAAAACTATTATATGTAGAATTTAAAAATTTATTTAATGGTTTATACAAGTTTATAGCAAGGTTCTAAAAAGCGCTAGGCGGATGCTAGGCGGCGGAGCCGGACCTAGCGCCTAGGCGGGGACTAGTCGGGATTAGTCGAAACCTAGGCGGGGCTTAGAACTAGGCGTTGGAGAGGGGCCTAGCGCCTTGGCGGTGCCTAGGCGCCCTTAGGCGGGGTCTTTTTAGAACACTGGTTTATAGCACATTTTATGCTTTGTTTATGTGTTGCAGGTATATAGATATATATTTTCTATTTTTTACTAATTTTTTGTTTTATTTTACTTCTTGCTCGCCTTTTTGCCGCCCGACTCTCGCCTTTTCCAAATATCTCGCCCGCCTCTTGCCTTTAACAACTATGACATGTACACAATTTATTTGTTTCGAGCCCCATTCTGATAATACTGCACGGACCGAGCTATGAACTGAGCTCTCACAAATCCAACCCTGTCCCACAATACACATCCACACCACATCAAGAATAGAAAGAGGAGGGGGGGGGGGTTAAATACTCTTTTGCACGCCAAGTCTCACATGGAGCCACACAATAATCATAGATTTTTAATGATCCTCAGACTCTCTAAAACATCTATCATAATGAAAATCATTTCCCAGCCAAACAATACAAAATTGAACAAGAATCGTCCAAATAAACTGTGATCTACTAAACAGATGAATCAACATGACCCTAACCCCCTCTGTACCATTTCTCAGTTTTTGGATCTCTCCTTTAAAGTACTCCCTCTGTCCCTAAATGAATGCCCCAAATTCATTTTAAGAAACATTCTGAAAATGTGTGCTTTTTATACATTTTAATGGCAAAGATGCATAAATTTTCTTGTTTTTCCACTTTCCAAAATTTAGTTTTGCAACAATAAAGTGACTAGTGAAAAAGATTTGGTAAAAAACATTTAGGGACAAAGTTCTTTCCAAAAATGACATTTATTTTGGGACAAAAATTCTTGAAAATTGACATTCATTTCTAGAATAAATTTCTTCTAGGTATTATTTTTCTAACATAAAAATTTCAGACACTGGTGTCACCTAATTGTAACCCTCGCTCATCAAAAAGGCAAGCTAGAAGATTCATGCGAGATTTTTTGGATTATTGCTCAGTCGCACTGGTAATGAGGAATTCAAAAGGGCAGCAATACAAATTTGAATAATGGTTCAGGTTTCATTACTGGATTCTGGGGTATATGTGGTGCTTTTCTTCTCAATTGTCGTGGTCGACATTCCTTTTTCCACTTCACGGATAACTTGACCGACTAGCTCTATGTGAAAAGGGCAGCACGCAATTTCTGAAGGTAATACCAACTAATTATACTACGTTATCTTGTTATTACTATATATTATTGCTTACATTTACAAACATCTATGGAGTTTGGCCTAATGCTTCTTAATTTGATGATGTTGGAAGGTTGGATATATGTGTCCAAGAATCGAAAGCGGAATGTTGTTGTTCTTACGTGTGAGAAGGAGAAAGAAACTTGTAAGATGGCTTGCTGTTTGCTTGGTAAACAATTTGCATATTATTTCACAATATTTTTTGATACACGCCCCGAAGCAATGGGAAAAAAATATTTCGAAATTCCAAGCACCCCTATTTTTTATGACTCTAAAACTTGGAAATCAAGTCAAACACTTCTAAAAATAAACATAATAATCTAAAATATCACTAAAGTATAAATCTATTTTTAAATATATAATTACTGGCCATCTAAATATAAATCCGAAAAATATATGATGGAGTAAAAACCCACTTAGTAATAAAAACTTCGCTAGTGCACGAGGGTCGAATGCACAGGAACTTGTGTTTTTAAATTAGAAAAATTAGAAGTTGTTGTTTAGTGATGGATGATTTATTAACTTATTCAAATTTTGTGCATTCATTTGAGGTCTAGATATTTTGAGAAAGTTATTTATTTTGAAACGGAGGTAGTATTAATTTTAAAAATTAGCCATGTTTTTGGACCATATGTTGTGACTTGTGATAATGACTCGTTAATATTTATTTCTAATAACTTGAATCCTTATTATTATGTAGCCTTATAGCTATTTATATTTTATAGTGTACATTATGGACTAAAATGTAAGTCATAGAAAAGACTCTTGAACTTTATCAATGTTTTATTACTACTTGGACCATTATATATTAAAAAAAAAAAAAAAAAAAGTCTAGGACCCATGCTATTGAAACAAGCAGAGAAAAGATGATGTTAATTGTCTACCTAATAATTCAGTCAAGAGTATTGTAAATAATAAATCATAAAATTAAAGTGATTATGGAAAAATTAAAGATGATGGTAGATTAGTCAATAAAGGGAGAGATAATGGGTTGGTTAAAAGAACGAAAGGAAATTTGATGATTAACTTCTGCTCGAGTCTTTGTAAATTTTTGCGACTTTTGACTCATTTTTTTTATGCATTTTGTGGGACTCGGAACCTTCGGTTCAAAATATTGTAACTACTGTTATTTGTTTTGAAAATCAATGAGTAACTATTGTGCTATTTTGGCTAAACTACTATTTTGTTAATGAACTCTAGGTCAATTACTAATATTTTCACTGTTTTTTTATTGTTCTCACTAATATATTTCTCTTTTTTAATGTCAAAATTGTTTCTTGCAGTTCATTCATTACTATTGCAATTTTTTAATTTTTGTAAATAAGATTTTAATATTTCATCTAAACGTTATAAACCGATTACGACTATGGGTCATAAACCGGGCAAGGCCCACTGGATTTGGCCTAAAGTGTAATCCATACGAGTCTCAAATACGACATAGGGAATGAGCTTCCTTACCTATGCTCTTCATGTCTCCTCGTCATTTCCCACTTTGTCGACCTATACATAGCAGAGTGATCAATATGATTAAGGCTAAAATACTGATATATGCCGACCAAGGCCTCAGCAAACAACGACGAGAGCCTCATCGGTCAATATCAAGACAAGGGGAATGGGCCTCCCTACCCTTGTTCACCTCTTACTCGGCATTCAAACATGCCACCCAACGTCATATGCCGAGAAGCAAGTCTTCTAGCCATACGTGTAGAAAGATTTTATAATCCTACTCCAACAAGGATGATGAGAAGTTATAATTCAACTAGGATTATAATCCTCCTAATACACAACTTTCTATATAAGGATGAACCATATATCCTACACCTATAAATACAAGTCATAATTCATATAATTCGGATAACGCATCTTTTAACTAAAAACTTTTATCAATTGATTTGCTCTTTATATATCACACAAATAATTACTCTCACGCAGCAGAGCATTCACCGATAAAGTCACGGCTTAGTTTACATGTTTGTTCATATTTTTCAGGCTATTCAAACATCCAAAATACAACCTTACGATGGATTTGGTATGATTCGAACGTTTTTGTCATCATCACCATCATTTTTATAAATTTTGCATTCAACTTTTTTATTTACAATTTCAGTTATTTAAAAATGAAATATAAGAATAATATAATTTATAATTATATAGCATACAAAAAGTGAAAGAAAGAAAAAAACAACTTCCTAATTTATGTAACCTCTGTTCTCCCCCAACACCTCTCTCCCATATTCCGGTAACCCTTCATCCCTCACCCACCAACTCCAAACCCCATGCCTCTGCTTCTCTCACTCATTTTGGAACCCCATGCCTCTACTCCTCTCAGCCTCCCTCATCGTCGACCTCGGCTATGGCTCCCATCTCCAAACCCCTGAATCCCAAATCCCAGATCTGAAATTTTGAAGTTGGAATTCCAATTTTTTTTTTTTTTAATCTTTGATTTAAGAAAGATGATTGTGATTTAATGTTGCTTTTGAATGAAATCTTTTTTTTGCTATTGTATTGATTGGCAATAATTGAAGTGGGTATGCTCAAATACTCAAGTTTGACTTTGAATTTGTTTATGGCGGGTGGTGGTGTGGCGGTGGCAGTGGCGGCATTGTGGACCGGCAGTAACATTGCAAAATTCCGGCAAAATGGGATTTGGATTTTAACCAAAATTTTGGAGGGTAAATAAGTAATTTGACTATTTAATTGTTCAAGTAATAATTTGAAAGACATCTTTGCCCTCAAAAAATCATTTCCATCTCACATGCTATGTTATGGGTTCCGTCCCTCCAAAATTGCTTTGGATTGCAACAAGTTGCGAATATAATATACTAAATTGCAAAAAATAAAACTTTAGATCCGATATTACAACTTCGTATGAGCTTAGTGGTAGTAAGTACAATTTCCCCGCAACATTCGTACTCTTGTTTTTGTTTCCCTGAAAACTACCATGTTTTAATAATAATTTTTCAATTTTGACAGAGAAAAAGAGTCGATTATGGGTTCAACTCTCACTAAAGTTCAATCAAAATCTTTCGATTTTCAATTTTGACAGAGAAAAAGAGTCGGTCATCGGTTAAACTCTAAACAAAGACATTTATTTTTAAATAGATTGTCAAAGGGAGGATAGGGCCGGCCGACGGAGTTGCCGCAATAATTGCAGGCCGAAGGTGGTCGGAGGAAGCAATGATCAACGGCGGCAGCCGACGACTATTGGAGACAGTGAGAAGGGGAAGGAATGTATAATAAGGTTTGAGAAGGTGGGGTTAGTTTTGTTATTTATAATTATTATAAAGAGAATAAGATATTCTATCGGGTTTTTCATTTTAAACCCGGTGTGAATTAGAAGTTGTTGTTTAGTGATGGATGATTTATTAACTTATTCAAATTTTGTGCATTCATTTGAGGTCTAGATTTTTTGAGAAATACTTATTTATTTTGAAACGGGGTAGTATTAATTTTAAAAATTAGCCATGTTTTTGGATCATATGTTGTGATAATGACTCGTTAATATTTATTTCTAATAACTTGAATTCTTATTATGTATTATAGCTATTTATAGTTTATAGTGTACATTATGGACTAAAATGTACTCCCTCCGTCTCACATTATGTTACTCATTTATTGTTGAGAACGAAAAATAAAGAGTGAATATATACGAGTATAATGTTATTAAAATAGGAGTTGTGAGTGGGTATGAGAGAGAAAGTGGGGTAGAAAATAGTAAGTGGATAGTTGTTGTGAGTATGACAAGTGAGTCTCACGAATAAAAAAGTATTAAAAAGTTTCCTTTTTTGAAAAGTGGAACTTTAAAGTAGGACGCCCAAAATAGCAAAATGGGTAAGGTTTTATGGGACGGAGGGAGTAAGTCATAGGAAAGACTCTTTAACTTTATCAATGTTTTATTACTACTTGGACCATTATATATTAAAAAAAAATAAAATAGTGTAGGACCCATGCTATTGAAACAAGCAGAGAAAAGATTATGTTAATTGTGTACCTAATAATTCAGTCAAGAGTCATTGGATATAATAAATCATAAAATTAAAGTGATTATGGAAAAATTAAAGATGATGGTAGATTAGTCAATAAAGGGAGAGATAATGGGTTGGTTAAAAGAACGAAAGGAAATTTGATGATTAACTTCTGCTCAACTCTTCGTAAATTTTCGCGACTTTTGACTCACTTTTTTAATGCATTTTGTGGGACTCGAAACCTTCGGTTCAAAATATTGCAACTACTATTATTTGTTTTGAAAATCAATGAGTAACTATTGTGTTATTTTGGCTAAACTACTATTTTGTCAATGAACTCTAGGTCAATTACCAATATTTTCACTGATTTTTTTATTGTTCTCACTAATATATTTCTCTTTTTTAATGTCAAAATTATTTCTTGCGGTTCAGTCATTACTATTGCAATTTTTTAATTTTTATAGATAAGATTTTAATATTTCATCTGAATGGTATAAATCGAGTACGACCATATGTTATAAACCGGGCAAGACCCACTGGATTGAACCTAAAGTGTAATCCATACAAGTCCCAAATACAACATAAGGAATGGGCTTCCTAACTATGCTCGTCATGCCTACTCGTCATTTACCATTATGTTGACCTAGTTATATCAGAGTGAACAATATGACTAAGGCTAAAATACTGACATATGCCTACCAAGGCATTCTCATATGCCGACCAAGGCATCTACAAAGGCCCAGCAAATGACGACCAGAGCCTCCTAGGTCAATATCAAGACAAGGGGAATGGGCCTCCCTACTCTTGCTCACTTCTTACTCGGCATTCAAACATGCCGCCCGTCATATGTCGAGGAACCAACCTATTAGGCATACGTGCAGAAATCTTATATAATCCTACTCCAACAAGGATAATGGGAAGTTATAATTTAACTAGGATTATAATCCTCCTCATACACAACTTCCCATAAAAGGATGGACTTTATCTCCTACACCTATAAATACAAGACATAATTCACATAATTCGGGTAACGCATCTTTTGACTAAAAACTCTTGTCAATTGATTTGCTCTCTATATATCACACGAATATTTATTCTCATGCCAAAGGGGTTTCGCGGGTGAAGCTCCGGCTTAATTTACGTGTTTGTTCATTTTTTCAGTTTATTCAAACATTTAGGATACAACATTACGCTGAATTTGGGTTTATTCGAACGTTTTTGACATCATCACCATCCTTTTTATAAATTTTGCATTCAATTTTTTATTTACAATTTCAGTTATTTAAAAATAAAATATAGTAATAGTATAATTTATAATTATATAGCATACAAAAAGAAAAAAACAACTTCCTAATTTATGGGTAGTACTATATACAAGGCATGATTTTACAAGGCATGTACAAAATGACCAAAATACCCTCATATAAATACTTTTAAAAAAAAAATTCTTCCCCTCCCTCTCCATTTCAAACGCCGTCCCTCTGTTCTATTCTCTCTCGCGCTCTCAAAACCTAAGGCAAAAAAACAACGACGCTCTCTCTTCTCTCTCTCACTCGACGAACGACGCCGACCACCACCGCCGATGAAGACAAATCTCCCTAAAACCGGTGGAAAGTCCGCCACTTCTTCCGCCGCTCCTAAAGTAATTATTTTTAACCTAGATTTTTAATTTGAAACCCAACAACAAATTTATGCCTAAAATGGATTATATAATGCTTAATGTTGTTTAAACGTATCCTAAATGGTTCTAATTGCGATTTCGTAACATTAATTTGGGTTTTTTGTTTGAATCGGATATGAATTTGTGTGCCTAAAATTTGAAGTTGTCGGCGTGCGTTTCGTATGAACATATACGAATGTTTACCAACATATCGGGTATTGGCATACGAAATGTAAACTGATTCATCAGTTTACATTTTCAGCATGCAATACCTGAATGCTTTGTTACCATTCGTATATGTTCATACGAATGGTCACCAACATTTCGGGTATTGGCATACGAAATGTAAACTGATTCATCAGTTTACATTTCGTATGCCAATACCCGAAATGATTGTGACAATTCGTATGAACATATACGAATGGTAACAAACATTTCGGGTATTGTCATACGAAATTTAAACTGGTTCTTGAATATTAACTGTCTCTTATTTAATTTTTTGTAGGTACGTAAACCTGCTGCGACGGCCTCTAATAGAAAGAGGAAGGCCGAGGAGGCAGCTGCAGGTCGGGTTGAAAAACGGTCCAAAAAGAAGAACGACAAGAATGTCGTGATTGCTGAGCAGGTTGTGGTTGAGGAGAGTGATAGTGAGGGTAGTTATTCTAGTGAGGATTCATCTTCACGTACTCTGTCCCGAGGTGCATCTGTGCAGGAGGCACATTTATCTAGTGACGAGGAGGAGGAGGCGGAGGAGGCGGAGGAGGCGGAGGAGAGTGTATCTGTGAGGCCTCGCAAGAGGCGGCAGGCACGGGGCAGAAAGGGGAAAGCGGCCAAGGATGACGAGTGGCAGCTGAAGATTAACCCCGGTGGCGGCCCGGAGGAGGTTCAGTTGTTGTACGGGTTTGGTCATCATCGAGCCCGTAAGATATGGGAGAACGCCACTTGTGAGCCGGTGTTGAAGCGCCAAACGAGGCAGCAGATTCTAGATAAGTAAGTATATGATTTGTTTATTAAATAGGCATTTGCGAAACATTATCAAGAATCAGATGACATTTCGTATGCCAATACCCGAAATGTTTGTGACATTTCGTATGTGTCCATACGAATGGTCACCAACATTTCGGGTATTGGCATACGAAATGTAAACTGATGAATCAGTTTACATTTCGTATGCCAATACCCGAAATGTTGGTGACCATTCGTATGAACACATAATAAATGTCACCAACATTTCGGGTATTGGCATACGAAATGTCATCTGAATCTTGAAACAGAGGGAGTATTAATTATAATTTTTTGTTTGGAATCAACAGGTTCTCCCATGCTTCTTTACCGGAGGATGATAGAGCTTGGTGGGCTCGTGTTGAGGGTACCGGCCTCCATTTCCTACATGATGCTACCATTCGCCGGCCTAGCATGGCGCTCCTAACGGCGTTTGTGGAACGGTGGTCTCCCGAGACTAATACCTTCCACATTGAGTGGGGTGAGAGATGACGATCACTATGCATGACGTCACTCATATCCTAGGTATATTCTTGTTTGTTGTCTATATTTTATAAATTACATAAATTTTATCAATTTCATAAATTTTATCAATTTTATTAATTATTTCATTTTCAATTTGTAGGCATCACTGTTCGGGTGACCACTGTTGGGAAGGCGGATCCGGAGCTGACGTAGCCGGTATCGTGGCACGCCTTGAGACATGTCGGAAGGGGACGACCTACTCTTTAGATGGCCTCCGCCGTTCCTTTGAGTCCCCTTCCGACATGATCGACGTTGAGCGCGACGCTACGTACATCATGTTCCTCCCGGGCTCCACGTGTTCGTGGACAAGACTCGAGATAAGATGCCCTCGACTACCTTTCATTGTGCGTGGATATTGACGAGTGGGGGCTCTATCTGGGGGACACTTGCCGGCATATCTATACCGGGAGTTGGGAAGGCATCTAGATACGGATGCAAGCAGATTGGCGGTTGTTTGAGTCTTTTGGAGGTAATATTTAACAATCATTTAATAATTACAACATGCATTTATGGTTATAACATTGTTAACTTATTTATTTCATACATTTGCAGGCCTGGATATACGAGCACTTTCCGGTTTTCCGGAGAGAGATTGACCCGTCATGGACGGAGGGCCAGCCGAGGGCTCGTAGATGGGTACGTACTGATACGGCTGGTAGGGATATGCCCCATCTATTGAAGTTTCGGCATACCCTGGACACGATGACGGTTGATAGGGCTACCTCGTTTATTTTTTTTTTAATTTTTTTCTAGATTCTAAATGACATTTAAAGTGTTTTTCATCTACATGAGTTTCCTCAAAATCCAAATGGATATTGAGTTACAAATATGTGCCATTATTTAGGGTTTTAGGGTTTTATGTGTCCCGATCTTGCCAAAAATGGTATACGGCTACCTCGTTTATTTTTTTAATTTTTTTCTAGATTCTAAATGACATTTAAAGTGTTTTTCATCTACATGAGTTTCCTCAAAATCCAAATGGATATTGAGTTACAAATATGTGCCATTATTTAGGGTTTTAGGGTTTTATGTGTCCCGATCTTGCCAAAAATGGTATAGGGCTACCTCGTTTATTTTTTTTTAATTTTTTTCTAGATTCTAAATGACATTTAAAGTGTTTTTTATCTACATGAGTTCCTCAAAATCCAAATGGAGATTGAGTTACAAATATGTGCCATTATTTAGGGTTTTAGGGTTTTATGTGTCTCGATCTTGCCAAAAATGGTATAGGGCTACCTCGTTTATTTTTTTTTAATTTTTTTCTAGATTCTAAATGACATTTAAAGTGTTTTTCATCTACATGAGTTTCCTCAAAATCCAAATGGAGATTGAGTTACAAATATGTGCCATTATTTAGGGTTTTAGGGTTTTATGTGTCCCGATCTTGCCAAAAATGGTATAGGGCTACCTCGTTTATTTTTTTAATTTTTTCTAGATTCTAAATGACATTTAAAGTGTTTTTATCTACATGAGTTCCTCAAAATCCAAATGGAGATTGAGTTACAAATATGTGCCATTATTTAGGGTTTTAGGGTTTTATGTGTCTCGATCTTGCCAAAAATGGTATAGGGCTACCTCGTTTATTTTTTTTTAATTTTTTTATAGATTCTAAATGACATTTAAAGTGTTTTTCATCTACATGAGTTTCCTCAAAATCCAAATGGAGATTGAGTTACAAATATGTGCCATTATTTAGGGTTTTAGGGTTTTATGTGTCCCGATCTTGCCAAAATGGTATAGGGCTACCTCGTTTATTTTTTTTTAATTTTTTTCTAGATTCTAAATGACATTTAAAGTGTTTTTCATCTACATGAGTTTCCTCAAAATCCAAATGGAGATTGAGTTACAAATATGTGCCATTATTTAGGGTTTTAGGGTTTTATGTGTCCCGATCTTGCCAAAAATGGTATAGGCCTACCTCGTTTATTTGTTTTTAATTTTTTTCTAGATTCTAAATGACATTTAAAGTGTTTTTCATCTACATGAGTTTCCTCAAAATCCAAATGGAGATTGAGTTACAAATATGTGCCATTATTTAGGGTTTTAGGGTTTTATGTGTCCCGATCTTGCCAAAAATGGTATACGGCTACCTCGTTTATTTTTTTTTAATTTTTTTCTAGATTCTAAATGACATTTAAAGTGTTTTTCATCTACATGAGTTTCCTCAAAATCCAAATGGAGATTGAGTTACAAATATGTGCCATTATTTAGGGTTTTAGGGTTTTATGTGTCCCGATCTTGCCAAAAATGGTATACGGCTACCTCGTTTATTTTTTTATTTTTTTCTAGATTCTAAATGACATTTAAAGTGTTTTTCATCTACATGAGTTTCCTCAAAATCCAAATGGAGATTGAGTTACAAATATGTGCCATTATTTAGGGTTTTAGGGTTTTATGTGTCCCGATCTTGCCAAAAATGGTATAGGGCTACCTCGTTTTTTTTTTTTTAATTTTTTTATAGATTCTAAATGATATTTAAAGTGTTTTTCATCTACATGAGTTTCCTCAAAATCCAAATGGAGATTGAGTTACAAATATGTGTCATTATTTAGGGTTTTAGGGTTTTATGTGTCCCGATCTTGCCAAAAATGGTATAGGGCTACCTCGTTTATTTTTTTTTTAATTTTTTTTATAGATTCTAAATGACATTTAAAGTGTTTTTCATCTACATGAGTTTCCTCAAAATCCAAATGGAGATTGAGTTACAAATATGTGCCATTATTTAGGGTTTTAGGGTTTTATGTGTCCCGATCTTGCCAAAAATGGTATAGGGCTACCTCGTTTATTTTTTTTTAATTTTTTTCTAGATTCTAAATGATATTTAAAGTGTTTTTCATCTACATGAGTTTCCTCAAAATCCAAATGGAGATTGAGTTACAAATATGTGCCATTACTTAGGGTTTTTAGGGTTTTATGTGTCCCGATCTTGCCAAAAATGGTATACGGCTACCTCGTTTATTTTTTTTTAATTTTTTTCTACATTCTAAATGACATTTCAAGTGTTTTTCATCAACATGAGTTTCCTCCAAATAAATAAAGTGGTATCACTTAAATGTGATAGGTTATATGATATTGTATGATCTAATATGACGTTTGTTCCTTGTCATGTATAAGTGTATAAATTTTTCTCAATTAACAACACAATTCAATAATATAACATATCATATGCGTATCATTAACATCGTGTCGCAAATCATCGAAGAACACCTTCATTATGATATGTCGTATGGATATACACGATATTAGGACATTATATCGTGTTGTTTTGTACGAAATTAATGACAGAGTAAATTTAAATTTCGTATAATTTAATACGACCTATTATTTAACCCAATTAGTTTATGTCGTGTAAAATTACACGACATGAAGGCTTCATGTCGTCCTTTCGAGCACGACAGACGAAGGGTAGTTTGGCCATTATTGGTGCCTTGTATGTAAGGTGCCTTGTATATAGAATTTACCCTAATTTATGTAACCTCTGTTCTCCCCCCAATACCTCTCTCCCATATTCCCGTAACCCCTCATCCCTCACCCGCCAACTCCTTCAATTCCCCCATTCCTCCACTCATTTTGGAACCCCATGCCTCTGCTCCTCTCAGTCTCCCTCTTCATCGACCTCGACTATGGCTCCCATCTCCAAACCCCTGAATCCCAAATCCCAGATCTGAGATTCTGAAGATGGAATTCCAAATTTGGTTTTTTTATTTTAGAAAGATGATTGTGATTTAATGTTGCTTTTGAATGAAATCCTTTTTTGTTATTGTATTGATTGGCAATAATTGAAGTGGGTATGCTCAAATAGTCAAGTTTGACTTTGAATTTGTTTATGGCGGGTGGTGGTGTGGCGGTGGTAGTGGCGGCATTATTAAATGAGGACCATATTTTCTAAAAACGCATGTTACATTCAGCCAAGATTCCGATCTTTCATCTTTTTTTTTTTTTTTTTTTTTTTTTTTTTTGCCAAAAGTCACATCAAATTTCATGTACCACATAATTAAATGAGGATCATATTTTGAGTATAGTTGTCTCCATCAATTATAAAGGAGGCAGTTGACTCCTGGTCAACACGTTTAAGTCATTGTGGAAACTTTAATCAATTATAAAGGAGGGGGTTGACTCCTGGTCAACACGTTTGAGTCATTGTGGAAACTTTAGAATTCGTTTCATTTGGACAAAAGGAGTGAGTATTTCCTTTCTACTTATAAATACATCATAAGTTCATTTATCAATCAATCAATATTAAGTCCTCTGTGTTTCTTTCTTTAGTAAAAAAAAAAAGACGATGTTGGGTGTTGTAGTTCTTTTAGTGTTGTTGTGTGTGAGTTGTTTTAGTGCTTCCTCATCCCTTAATTTTAAAAATGGTTCTAATGAAATCATTCGTTGCATTGATAAAGAGAGACAAGCACTTCTTACTTTCAGAGCTGGCCTTAGAGTTATAAATGATTTCGGACGTCTTCCTTCCTGGAGTTCCAAAGACTGCTGCAAATGGAGTGAAGTCGAGTGCAGCAACCAAACTGGTCACGTAATCAAACTTGATCTTGGGTATTCAGATCGATATCAAGCAGGTAAAATTAGTTCTTCATTGCTTGAATTGCGGGAATTGACCTATCTGGACCTTAGTTTTATAGATTTTGAAAACAGACCAATCCCCAAGTTTTTTGGTTCCTTCACCAAATTAAAGTACCTTGACCTCTCTTACTGTGACTTCTCCGGAATAGTTCCATCGCAACTTGGAAACCTCTCTAACTTGAATTATCTTGCTCTCTCCGATCCTAGCTTTAACCTCTCTGTTGAGAACATTGATTGGTTGTCTCGTCTATCTTCCTTGGAAACCCTCTACATGGACGGTGTTGACCTCAGTAGAGCAACTCACTGGGTCGACATAATTAAGACCCTCCCATTTCTTTCTTTTGTGTCGTTTCATGACTGTCAACTCTCAAAGGTCAGTTCTCCTTCTTCTTCTTCTTCCATAAACTCTTCTTCTTCTACTTCAATCAAAGAGCTTGATCTCTCCTCTAATGATTTTACATCATCCATGTATTCCTGGTTGTTCAAATTCTGCAATTTGGAAAGGCTCGATATGTATAACAACAGCTTAAGTGGGAACCTCTCCGACTTTCTAGATATCTTGTCCGGGTCGCCTGCATTAGAGGAGTTGCATCTTGGCAGTAACAAACTTTATGGGCCATTGCCTGATGGTATCATAAGGTTTTCTTCCCTGAGACAGTTATTCCTGTCCGGCAATCAGCTGAACGGAACTATAACTAAAAACATGGGGACACTCTCACAGCTTGAAGGCTTGGATCTCTCTCACAACTCTCTCACTGGTACTCTCTCTGAAGCTCACTTTTCAAATCTCTCACTCTTATTCTATCTCGACTTGTCCGGCAATGCTTTACAAATAAAAGTAAGCCCTCAATGGTCTCCCCATTTTCAGCTAAGTTATATCGGGTTGAGATCTTGCAATCTTGGCCCACTTTTTCCAAATTGGATTAGAACTCAGAAAAACTTTCAATATCTTGATATTTCCAGCAATGGAATTTCAGATAGCATCCCACCATGGTTTTGGGACCTTTCGACACATAATCCATTTTTGAATTTATCTTCAAACAATTTCAGAGGCATCATACCCGATTTATCATCAAAGATGCCTCGAGGTTTTGACTTGAGTTCAAATAATTTTGAGGGCCCGATACCATTGTTTCCTTCTACTTCCTCGTCGATAAATCTTTCAAGGAATAAATTTGCTGGGAACCTCGATTTCTTATGCCAATTAAGTGATGCGGCCTTGTCCTTTCTTGACATCTCATACAATTTACTAATCGGAGGGCTTCCTGATTGTTTGGGAAAACTAGGAAATCTTATTGTTGTTAACTTAGCGCACAACAGACTTTCCGGAGAAATCCCGTCTTCTATTGGATCCTTATTTAGCTTGGAATCATTATACTTGTACAACAATAGCTTTGAAGGGGAGCTTCCTCTGTCCTTGTCAAATTGTGTACGGTTGAGCTTCTTGGATGTTGGAGTGAACAAGTTAACCGGAAATGTACCTGCTTGGATTGGGGGGAATATATCGCAGCTCCACGTTCTCGGTCTAAGATCAAACAAATTTAATGGGACCATCCCTTTAAATTTATGTCAGTTAAATGAACTTCGAGTCTTGGACCTTTCTCAAAACAACTTACACGGAACCATTCCTCCATGTTTAAACAACCTCAGTGCCATGGTTCAGAAGGGAATTGAACTTAATAACCATCTATATAAATCATCAGTATTTGGGTCTGTATATTTGTCTGGTGAATATACTGACTATTCAGTGATAGAATGGCAAGGTAGAGAGCTTGAATTTGAAAATAATCTGAGACTATTGAAGCTCATTGATTTCTCAAGCAATAACTTGAGTGGAGAAATTCCTAATGAAATAACACAACTGTTTGAGTTGGTAGCTCTGAACTTATCCAGAAATGCATTGCAAGGTAAGGTTCCCCAACAGGTTGGTCAGCTGAAGTCAATTTTGTCTCTCGATTTATCTAGAAACAGATTTTCCGGTAAGATACCTATGAGTTTGTCTCAGCTTAGTTTCTTAAGTTCTCTAGACTTGTCGTACAACGAGTTTTCAGGGAAAATACCATCAAGCACTCAAATCCAAAGCCAAGATGCATCCAACTTTATTGGTAATGTTGGACTTTGTGGGCCTCCGCTTATATCAAAATGCCTTGGTGATGAATCCCCACCAACTATTGTTGGTGGTGAAGATAACAGAGGAGAGAATGATGATGATGAGTTTACGAAATGGCTCTACATTGGCATGGCTTCAGGTTTAGATCCTTTGGATTTTGGGGGATATGTGGTGCTTTGCTTCTCAATCGACGTGGTAGACATGCCTTTTTTCGCTTCACAAATGACTTGATGGAATGGGTGTATGTGAAAATTGCAACCCGCAAATTTTGTAGGTAAGACCAAATACTTTTAGTATGTATTCTTATTGTTGCATTTACAAGCATGTGCAAAGTTTATCCTAATGTATCATACTACCTTTGATGTAGTATCATAAATTAAAAGCTAAATAAATTGTCTTAATTATGAAGTTCAATTGCTCTCTGAAGTTTTGTATCAAGAATTCCCTTCGCTTGATTCATTATACCGCATTTTCGTACTACCTTTATCCCAAAATTGACCAAAAAAATTTCAAATTTGCTCTTTATTTTAACTTAATGATGTATGTTTTCTATTACGCGTTATTAGCTTATTTAGAATGTTCTCTCTCATACGCTACTTCCTCTGTCACAAAATGTATTCATATTTCACTTTAAAGGGTATTCGGGGAATATTTTAGCTCTGTATTAGAACAATCTCAGGGCGTGGTCTCCACCAAATCACTTACAAATAATCAGTTAACTTATAAAAACTGTCACATTAACACGGCTATATATTTTAAAAAGATCGCTCATTACCTAAATTGACATCATCACAAACGTGAAGATAGTTTACATTTGCATTAGTTTACCAACTCCTCTAAAAGTTTAAGCGTAGAGTCTACGCATTGATAAGGTTGCCAAAATTCTGAGTAAGAATTGTGTTGGAGCAATCAGTAACAGCTCCACCAGGATAATTTTTGGTCTTCTCAACATGCCATTCTCTCTTTTTGGCTCACTAAGTTTTTCCCAGAAAAAAAGTGTTCACTAATCATTCCCAAAATAAGAGTCCAATTCTGGCTAACTTGGTTTATGGCTCCCCCCGTTTCCAATTCGTGCCCACAGCCATATTCAAAGCTCAAACATCAGTGTGATTCCGACACAAATGGCAAGCAAAAACATAAATTTTGTACACGTCTAGTTGTATCAAATACAAAGGCTAATTTTGTCGAGATCACCATCGCCTGCCTGCCTAAGAGGTGCCTATGGACCTGCAAACTATACATACAGCTACTACTTCGGTATAAATAATGTTTTACAAACAAACATTGAATGCTCCTGGTGCAGATAAAGAGAAGAAATAATCCTCACTCCCATCGACCTTCCTGTCTTTAACATATCCTCCGTTCAGCTTTAGCCTCTCTAACATGCTTGAAAATAATCAAGACACAGTTCTTCCATAGCAAACACAAGCAAGATAGAGATTCTTTGCCCACTTCTCCTGCACATTTAAACCCAAAAGCAATGTCAATAATCCCTACCTTAAACTAAGACCTACACACACAAGCTAATGTCTTCTTTTCCAATTGCCCATCCCCCTAAGGTTTGGATAAGTCACACTGCCCCTTTTGTTAATTTTATGCAAAATCCAAAATATATTGAAGATTGTGGAGTAAAATAGTCCTTTTTCGTGCATAAAATTTACAAAAGGGAGAAACCGAGACGAAACCAAACCGAGAGGGGGAGTTGCAGTGGGACTTATACAAACTTCAGTGTGGGCAATGAATTAAACCAATATTACACAAATTTATTTGTGTTAACTTAAAACATGAAAATCATTATGTCTAATGGTGAATCTATAGCTGACACATACCTTGACATGTGCGCTTGGAAACTGTGAAGTACGTAAGGTTTCCTGTGTTTCATCACCAGGTTTGCGATGGGGCACACTCAAGATGAGGGCAGCTTGATCCCAAGTAGCAGTTGTTGATGTAATGCGATAACCACTGTCCCACCGTCTATGGATGCCCTCACTTGGATAAAGAAAATCAAGCTCCACAACCTGCAACCAAAAACCCATTATCACCCAGAAATAGAGCGAGTGTTTACACAAAAAATGTTAAAGGGAAAACACTTTTTCACAAATCAATTACCATAATTCCAACATTTTTCATTATATTTATTTATTTTCTTTACATGTACCATAGTTGTCAAAGGCGACCGCCCGCCTCGCCTTTTTGGCGCCTTTGGGGGGTCGATCGCCTTTTTGGCGCCATGTAGGCGGATGAACGCCTTTCTTCATGAGGCTTTCGCTTTGCTCGCCTGTTTGCCTCCCGCCTCTCGCTTTTTGCATTATTTCCAGTCTCCCGTTTTTCAATTTTTCATTTACTTTTGCATGACTTTAGAACTTGATTTATTATCTCGGTAATTTTTAAGGGTTTACGTTTATTTCACTTGCTTAAACTAGTACTTGTTTTGTTGTTTTGAACTTCATAATTTTAATTCATGCGCCTTTTGTATTAGAATTCTTAAATTTGAGGTTTAAACTATATTAGAATACTATTATATGTAGAATTTTAAAATTTAATTAATGTTTTATTCATGTTTATAGCACATTTTATGCTTTGTTTATGTGTTGCATGTATATAGATATATATTTTATATTTTTTACTAATTTTTTTTTTATTT
Source organism: Adenophora triphylla var. japonica (assembly GCA_022495995.1). Lineage (NCBI taxonomy): Eukaryota > Viridiplantae > Streptophyta > Magnoliopsida > Asterales > Campanulaceae > Adenophora > Adenophora triphylla. The sequence continues at coordinate 68,921 of JAFEMH010004300.1, read as the reverse complement.
TACTCCTTGCTCGCCTTTTTGCCGCCCGCCTCTCGCCTCGTCTTTCGCCTTTTCCAAGTACATCTCGCCCGCCTCTCGCCTTTAACAACTATGACATGTACACCATAGTTATTAAAAGCGCGCCTAGGCGTGCGCCTAGGCTCCGGGCGCAGAGAGGCTCAGCTTTGGAGCCTGGATTGTGCTAGGCGAGGCGCTGTTTCATAGGCGAGGGATTAGGCGCGCCTAGGGCTGAAGCGAGAGCCTTGATGGTGTGCGCCTAGGGTTCGGGCACAATAATTGACCAACAATTAAATCGTAATTAAACCTAATACGCGACTAATACTCTTCTCTGCCACGACTCTCTCACGTACACGTGTCATAACTCTTTATAAGAGTAGCGATCACTAGAAACTCCTTCAAACTAACAGTGACGACCTCCGGCGACCTGGGAAGAACTCCGGCGTTCTCCCTGAACACTTGATGATGTATGTTTAATATATTTTTAGTATAGTATACATACATTTATGACATATAACGTATGTTTGTGCTTGTTTCTTTTATGACTTATAACGTATGTTTGATTTACTACTTGCATTTGATATATTGCATTTGATATATTGTGATCTACTAAACAGATGATCAACATGACCCCTCGGTACCATTTCTCATTTTTTGGATCTCTCAATTAAAGTACTCCCTCCGTCCCTAAATGAATGCCCCAAATTCATTTTAAGAAACATTCTGAAAATGTGTGCTTTTTATACATTTTAATGGCAAAGATGCATAAATTTTCTTGTTTTCCACTTTCCAAACATTTAGTTTTGCAACAATAAAGTGACTAATAAAAAACATTTGGTAAAAAACATTTAGGGAAAAAGTTCTTTCCAAAAATGACATTTATTTTGGAACAAAAATTTCTTGAAAATCAACATTCATTTAGGGACACATGGAGTATTATTTTTATAACATAAAAATTTTAGACACTGATGTCATCTAATTGTAACCCTCGTTCATCAAAAAGGCAAGCTAGAACATTCATCCGAGATTTTTTGGATTATTGCTCAATCTGTAATGATGAACTCAAAAGGTCCAACGTTTTGAAAAGGCACTCTACAATGCGATGGAAGTGTTTTCTTAAACACGGTCTCGACATTGTGTACAAAGGTCTCATTTGCTCACAACACAAGTTTTCTTTCTTATCCTTTTGGGGAATACGTTCCATGTTTAAAATTTTGAAATAATTATTTCAGATGTGCAAGTCTATGCTCCAACTCTAGTCATGTTGCTCTGCTTGTGTATCATAAACAGAAAAGAAGCCGAAGGGGATCTCAGAGTTTAGAAGAACTGGTAAGAACAAATGAGAGCAAGAAACGGAACCTGATCGCTGAAGCCAGCATTGCGAGACATGACCACGCCCCATCTGGTACCCGCTGTTGACATGGATGTCACATGAAACCCTTCTCTCCACTTCTTGTTAATCCACTTAAAAGGAAATGAGTCGCTTACTTTGTACGACTGTTGAGAGTACTGGGTGCCTGCCAAAATTTGGTCATAAAACAGTTAATAGACAAAAAGTTCAGCAACTAAATTTGGCTTGTCAAAACCAATAACAAATTATATTCATCACTATCAGGATTCAACAGATTTGTTTAATACTCCATCCCTCCCATTTTAAGGCTTTTACTTTCAATTTTTGGTCAGTCCCAGTTTTAGGTTCTTAGTTTCATAGAATTACAAAAAAAAAAAAAAAAAAAGCGTTACATACCTATCTACTTTTTCCCCACTAGCTTTATGAATAGTGTTTTGGACAATTATGTCCCCAACACACTACTATTGTTGCCCATTTTGCATTGGTTCCTAATTAAGCTTGTAAAGTCAAACTAAGAAACTTAAATCGAACGAAGAAGTATGTCAGGATAAGAGCTTGGCAAACCATCGCTTCTAAGAACCAGCAATACATATTTAAATAATGGCTCCGGAAAGAAACTAACATAATACGGAGATCAATAGTATAACTTCACTATCTTATTTCTTGTAATCATCCAAAAACCATCAACATGTTCAATTCTGGTCATTCTGTTTCTCGTATATTTGTAATTGACACATTCAGATAGACAAATAAAATAATACTCCTTTTGTCCCAAAATAAATGTCACATTTGACTTGTCAACATTTTAAGGAGGGTGTTTTACTAGTTTGTACATTGCATGTACAAGGATAAAATTGCACCGAGTATCTTCCCTTGTTTAGAAACGCGACAATTATTCGGGGCATTTTTGGTTGATCGGGAAATTCTATCTCTAAAGTAGTGCAGCCTCTTAAGTGGGAAGCTTCTGTGACTTAGTCGCACCGAGTATCTTCCCTTGTTTAGAAACGCGACAATTATTCGGGGATGGACCGAAAAGGAAAGTACGACATTTATTATGGGTCGAAGAGAGTATAAAACAAAATCTCTGCACTGTGTGTCAACAAAATTCACGGAAATATCAAATGATTGAACAAACATGCCCATTAGACCACCTTTTCATATGATGAAGCGGAAACAAATGTGCTTTTGTGAAATGGAAAACCAGAAATAAGCATCAACCACAAGCAACTGTAGTATCCGTATTCATTTTCATATACTCCAAGACCAAATATACCTTTGGACATCACCACGAGAGAACTTCCATTGTTAGACCCAGCAATAGAACTGATATAAAAGTTCTTCTCCCATTGTTCCATGATCCATTCCTACAATATTTAATGCACAAGGAATTTAATAATCTCATACAACTCTAAGATCAATGAAAGAACAAACTATGTAATAATATGCCAAGGTGTTTCACCTTGTGCAAGAAGAAAGGAGAAAGCTCATAGACTTGGTTAGTGAAGCCCGTTCCAGCGTCCATTATAAGAGCCCACAGGTTGGAACAGGATGCCACAGAACTTATAAGTAAACCATCAGCGTTTCCTCTTTCCACATGTTGTGGCAGTCTTGCATCCGCCACATTGTAATGGTACCTACACGGACACAATGAGCAGTTTACTTATCCATATAAAGAGAAAACATTCAGGACAAAACAAGGCTCATTGCTCTTTTGGAACCAGAGGCAAGACAATGATCAGCAGCATGCAAAAAGTCCTGATGGTCTTGGATAAAGAAGTAGGCTAAGATAAATTGGGTAGATTCATCACGGGATCAAATGGGTTTTTGTCTCACATATTTCAGGCAAGACTCAGTAAAGACACCAACAGAATTTACCAACTCCATGTTGGAAAAAATGAAGGCAAATGCATGTACATGACGAGCAAAAGAATCATAAGAGCACTAATGACGCTAAATTATTGTGAGAACTCTGCAAATTGACACAGGCCTCAAAAAACTATATGATCCAAAAAAAGGTCCAATACAATTTCTACAAGCAATGTTGTACCGCTGTTTCATAGGTAGCCTGGCATTATAAACTGATATCCACTGTGTTGCAGGGACTCCCATGCGAACTTTCTTCTTGGGTTGTCCATCATCTTCCTCATCAAGATTCAATCTGCCACGTTTTTGGCCAACTTGGAAGATAATCTAACAAGGATATCAGAAAAAATCTATAAGATCAGCAATGCGCATCCAACAAATTTTTTGTTCCTTTTAGTCATATATCCAAAAAGATCACCTTTTGAGCACCATCTGTATTTATTGGTCTTATGGCAGGGTTGGGACCAAGTAGTCCCTCGAACAAAGAGATTAGCTTGGAATAGTTGGGTTCTTCATCGAACTTCATGTTCACCACTATCTCAAGAAATTGTTTTAGTGGTGCAAGGCAGAAGCAGCACAACATTTCGGGAGATGTGGCCATTTTCTTCTTACAAAATCAAATATATGTCATCGTAAAAAAAATGAGTGAGAGAGGAAAAAGGTGGGGATAAAATTTGGAAGAAGCAAAGAAGAAAAAAAATAATGATAGTAAAAAGGAATACACATAATAAAAAGGGAAATCAACCCCCATCACCCACAGCCCTCAACTCATGCCTATTCAAAGCCATATTTTCATCTAATCTCAATAAACACATATGTCATCGTATCTAACAGTTCCTGAATTCAAGAAATAAGTGAATCAGAATTGTGAAAAGAACAGTTGAAACTTAAGTAATTGCACCATAGAAAAATACTTTACCTAAACATATCAGATCGTTGATCATACTCAACATGCTGACCACTGCTATTTTCTCTCCACTTAGTCACTGTATTTCATGTATATTAAAAAAATTAGAGAGGAGCAGCAAATTAAACAATAATCCACTGAATTAAACTTTACTGACCTAATCCCAAGTCAACAAGAAACAGTTTCTTTTCTTGAGCTGTTGATGGCTGGCCTAGTAAAAAGTTCTCTGGCTTTACATCCCCATGCACATAACTGACCATCAAAGAATGATATGTAAGAAACAGAATTAGAAATGGAATTCAGCCACAGGGAAAAGTCATCAGAATCTCATCAGCAGCGCGGGGGAGTGGGTAACTAACTAAATCAATTAGGAACTAACAAAAACAGTTTGAGAAATTTTACACATCATACCCCTTCGAGTGCATCTTCTCCAAGATCGACAAAGACTCCACAGCAATACAAGCTACCATTTCGGATGACATCCTGGAGCATAGAGATTTGAAGAAAAGACATGAGATGCCAAAAACAATACAAGGATCCAGAGTAATGATAATAAAGTAATACGAAGTACTCCCTCTGTACCTAAATGAATGTCCAAATTCAAGAAATTTTTGTCACAAAAAGAATGTCATTTTTGTAAATAACTTAGTCCCTACACGCTTTTTTACCAAAAAAAAAAATTGCTATTCATTTTATTATCGTAAAACTAAATGTTTAGAAAGTGGATAACAATAATATTTATGCATCTTTGCCATTAAAATGTATAAAAAGAACACATTTTCAGAGTGTCCCTTAAAATGAAATTTGGACATTTATTTAGGGACGGAGGGAGTATATGCTAAGATGCTGTGAGAAAAAATTGCATCCATGAAATGATATTTACCACAGAAAATGCTGACTAAAGAAAAATCTTAAGCATGTCTCAACCAGCTACATATACAAAGCAGAGCATATATGCAGCAAAGCAATCCTTTGGGGTTGAAAATAACCTCAATCTTCTCAACCATAGCAGATATAGTGTGCAAGTATCATGGGCTCAAAATTAGCTAACTAACAAACAGTACATAAAAGAGAAATATGCATATTTCAAGAGCATATGATTTGCCTTGTTTGATTTCAGCTGAATTTCTACTTTATGGTTTATGGGTGATATGAAATGGTCATGTTTAATTTGGGTCTATCAGAAGTGTTTATGATGGGTAATAAAGAAGGGTATCATGGGAATTATGGAAGTTCCATTAAAAAAAAATCATCCTTGTCTGGGTATTAAAGAAGGGTATAATGGATGTTATGAACGTTTCATTAAAAAACACGATCCATCCTTGTTTTTAATAGAACCAATAACCACCACGGCAAGTGTCTATGGTTTTATTCAAGCATTGTATGTCTTGTATATATAAGTGAGTTATGGGCCAAAACTAAATCAAACACATACTTTTTAGTTTCTGAAAAACTACGAACCATAAACTGAAATAAAACAAGAGGCTCCTAAGTGCATCTGAGTTAGAGCAGCAAAAAATCAAATAACTCAACTTGCACAAGCTGTGAGTAAATAATAAAAAATGAGTAGGCTTCTATGGGCTTTAAGCCATGGCAAATGACTTCAAACGAGGTGATTCAATGGTGTGGGAACAAGCTCCACATAAACAGGCTCAACTCTTAAGACCGACTTATTTCAATTATGTTCTTTTAAAGACAATATTGATCTCACTGTCACGAGAGGATAATATGTCTGTTGATTTGTAAATAAATCGCCTAGAGAATGAAAGTACCATTTTGAACGCCAATCATGAACAGTTGTTCAACATTTAGCTGCAGATTCTAGCCTTTCAGGTAAAGCAACAATATAGTTATACCTAATCTGCACTTATATGAAAGGTTGTTGTCCACACACACACCCCAACAACAATCCCGTTTTAACCATTCTAGTCAGTACGATTTGTCAAACCATTCTAGTCGGTACGTTGATGTGCAACTTCCATCACACGACTTCAGCAAAAGCAAATGAAAATCATGAAAGAAAGAATGAAGAAGAATATAATGATGCTAAAAGAATGCCACCATGGGAGGATATTCAGTTCCTCTAGAGCCTAAGAAAAATCAATGTGCAAAAAGTAGATAATAGTAAAACAAAAATGGATGCTATCAGATGCACAAGCCTAGGTACTCACGACTGTCCTGAAGAATTCCATACATCCCATAAGCTAGGTCCAAGCATGTCCATAACCTGAAAAATAGCACTTGGATGAATGTTATACAATATACAGTTATTACTAGCTAAAAGAGAAAGTTACAGAGGAAATATTGAAAAAAGTATATTGATAATTAGTAATAGCAAAAATATATGTGAGCCAACTTAATCATACCATTACATAGTAGTCTCCTTGCTTTCCCTTGTAATGTACTTTAGGTACCCCATTACTACCACCTACCCCATTACTACCACCTAAAGTACTGTGCCAAAAAAAAAAAAAAAGGAGGAATCAATCAATTCAGTCTCCATAGAAAACTGTGATAATATGAACACATATTGAATCCCAGAATAACTAGCACACATACTTGTAAACCTGCCACTCATATGGAGGACCATAGTTGCAGCCTTTACTGTTTCTGTGCTCAAATTTTAAAGCAACCTGTAATATAAAAGACAAACCAGAGAAACCATGTAAAATATTTAGTCAAAAAAAAAACAAGAGGAATAAAAATTGTAAATTCCTCTTAAAAGGCCCTCACCTCCAGGGCTGCAGAACCGGTTGCCCGTTCATTTCCACCGGTAACTCGTCGACCAACAAATACCTGACCAAACCCACCTTTGCCAAACTTTCTCTCAACCTTATACTGTGGCAACCATCCTACTTGAACCTGATAACCAGCCACACCAAGATAATAGAAGCCAATGAGCCCCACATTTTGCATTATAAATTTTGTACCAAGAAGTTCTAAAATCATGCACCACAACTACATGGTATTGGATGACGAACCAAACATCCTATAGGAGCCTACATAGCGTACACTACACCCACATTTTGCAGTATTCCCTTCTTCCTCCTGACCAGTAGCATTATTAGCACTCAAAACGCCCAAATTCGCGACTGAGTTCGCTCCCAAAAGTTATGAAATTCGATTTTCAATCTTCTTCCAAATTTGAAAAAAAAAAAAAACCCAGATTCGCTTGAATGAGAAAAATGGTGGAAGATTAAAAACATACCTTATTTCTCCGTTTGTTTTGCAGATCGAAGAACAATGATCAAAATGGCTTTGATTTGCCGAAAGTATTGGATCTGATTTCTTCCCGTTTGTTTTGCGGCTTCAGTAACAGGATACAATCGTAAGAGGCATCTTATATTTTCCCTACCGCGAATGTCGTTATGACTCGCCGGAATTGAGGATCTATAATCGCCGGGAGCTTGCAGAAGTGATCGGAGGGGTCTAGGGTTTTGGAGTTGTGGAAAATCAGGGGACTGAATTGTTAAAATCTATTTGGGCTTTTGAAGCGGTCGTTGGAAATTGCAATGCGTCTAATTTGGGCCATTTGGACTCACTTGGACTAACATGGAACTAGATAAACATAAGGCCCATTGAAGTTGTTCCAAATAAAAAATGTGAAAATTGTTAATGGTAATTTTAATGGAGAATAAATACAATTTTTTGAATTTATAGAAATTTGTGGTCAAACTTTACCCAATTGACCAAAAAATATATGCGACATTTATTTCGGGATGAATACCTAACTTCCGTCTCAAAATGACCAATTTATTTTTTTCAACTTTTTTAAAATATTGTTTGACCATTTTGATTATGATTGATTAATTTTGAAATTGTTTGATTTTGAGATGTCGTTGTGTTCTAGAGTTAAATTATTTCTATTTTTTAATTTTTTAAATATATTTTTTAAGCAAAAATAGTAACAATCATTAATATTTGTGGAGCAAGTGAGAAGCGAGAAAAAAGACTAATACTCCGTAGTTGTTTTATCAAAAAATATTATGGGCTCTCTAACCGAGAAAATGGGAAGTGAAACTGAAGACTAAGAGTTGGTTTAACCTTACTAATACATGAAGCGAATTATGAATCAAATTCTTAATGAAAATACCTAAGCGAATCGCATTCACTCGGGGGTAGCGAATTCCGTATGCAAATTCGTGTCGCGAATCGGACCGCGTGCCGAATTATGTGACGCTTCTCAACCCACCACTAGCATCGGCCATTAAAAGATCTCCCTTCTTCACAACCACGGGTTCTTCTCTCTTCTTCGCAGCAGCAAAAATCTCTTCTTTCTCTCTCTCCTCACCCTCAGATATGACAATCACCGGCGCCGGTACTACTGCCGCTGCCTCTTCGTGAACCACCTCCTTATGTTTTCTCCTCCTACGCGTCTGCGGCTTCACAACTTTCACGACCGCGGGGCTGCAGCCGCCCTAGTCTTGATATAGCTACCGACCAAATGCTCCGATCTCTTCTCCGTAGCAGCAGAAGCCGGAAGAGGACTCTCCTTATTTACTGGAGCACGGCCACGTCGTACTCCACTACGCAGCTCCGGCAGTCTTTACCCATACAATTCACACATAACATCAATACAAATCTTACAGAATTTATCATTATCTAATCTTTACTGAAATCGGTCAATTCAAGAACAGAAATTTTAAAACCCTAAGAAATCGAGAAATGAATCGACGCTGAAATCGGGTGTGGTTGCAAGGGTTTGCAGAGATTATTTCATGAATTAGGTCAAAATTTGAGAGCTTCCTGGCATTGTAGATCGTAGAGAGGATTTTTTTCTCAAAATATTCTTTTTAAAAAAGAATATTTTGTTCTACCTCGTCCTTTGCTCGTCTCTCACACAAACGCATCGTTCAGAATACGAACAAAGACGTAATTGTAATCGTAATCGTTCTCGTCGTTGATGAATGCGTCTGTTTCTCGGTGGTGGAATCGCCCGTCACAGATGATGAATCGTGGTGGTGGTGGTGGTGGTGGTGGTGGTTACGGGATGTGCCGCCACCTGACCGCCCGTCGATCCGTTGAAGTTTCAAACCCTACGCCGCCGCCTCCTGGATTTGTTTCTAATTCTTTGTCAAAACTACGGGACATAACAACAATAAAAATTGGAAGGGAAAAAGGGGGAATGACAAAAGAATTAGGAAGGATAATCTGTGATCGCGTAGTGGTGTTGGTGGAGTTGGAGGTGGAGGTGGAGTTGGAGGTTATAAGCCACCAACGCTTCAAGAATTGCAACATCAGAATCGATTGAAGGCTAGGAGACATTTCCCTATGAAGAAATTTAATAATAATAACAATAACTATAATAGGTTTGCTCCTTATGCTCATTCTCCTCGCAATACAACTTCGTTTATCATACGTCCAAAGAAATCTGGTGGAATTACATCTCTTGTATCACCGTGTCCGGTAACTCCTGCTGTGCTGCCTACCCCAAAATTTGCGCCTTCTAGGGAGGTTTTAGTTGATATGGCAAAGGAAGAATGGGGGGTTGATGGTTATGGTTCCATGAAAGGGTTGATTAGGCTTAGGTCGCCTGGAAATGAGGCAGAGGATGAAGAGGGAGGATCGAGTGACAGTGATGTGGAGGAGCATGTGGAGGTCGCGAGGAGATTGGATCATGATTTGAGCCGGTTTGAGATGATTTATCCAAATTCGGGAGGCGCTGAGCATAGTACTCATTATCTTTTGGAGAGTAGAGTTGATGATCAGGACACCCATATAGCTCAACTGGAAGAAGAGAATTTGATTTTAAAAGAGAGGTTGTTCCTGATGGAGAGAGAGTTTGATGACTTGAGGATGAGGTTGATGTGCCTCGAGAGGCAGAATCCAACTGTGGAGGAAGTTAATGAAGAGGTGGTGGAGAATGACTCTGAAAATGACAGTGAGAGCAGGGACTATGGTCGGTTCATGGATGAAAACGAGGAGGTGGTGGAAGAGAATAATGATGAAAGCACTCTTGTGGAGGCAAAGGATGCTCACGATGTGGAACCCAAAGAAGTTAATGATGTCAAGAACAATGTTGTTAGGCCAAATAATGTAGGCTTGGAAGATGTTAATTAATACAGAAAGAACATGCGAGTGGAGAAAGTGAAGAATGATGAGACCGTTGAAGAGAGAGAAAATGAAGTTAATGTTCACTGTGAAGTTAAGCAAGGGAGTAGTAATGCAGTTGTGGAAGACAAAAAAGAGATTATTGCTGAGGGGAGGTCGAATGTAGAATGTAGAGATGTTTGTATGGACGAACCGGGGCATAAATGTTGTCCCTAACTTTTGTTCTTTAACATCTATACATAAAAGCTATGATGATCGGACTCTTTGGTTTACCTCACCGGACCCTTGTCAACAACACTAAAATAGGAGTGTCCGACACGGGTACGGCGAGGTAAATCAAAGAGTCCGAAAATCATAGCATACAAGGGGTCGGATATCATCTTTGGTGACTACCGATTATTGTATTGTAAAGGAAAAATAGAAGAAGGCCATTTCTGTTGTGGGAAAAGATTGTAAGCAAAAAAAAATTAAAAAAAATGCTAACAACTAGGAATGAATGCGCCGAGGAATAAGTGGTACCTGAAGCAAATGCTCAAACAACAGGTGATTGTGCGTAGTCTCAGCCACGATTTTACCATCTGCTTAAAGCAGACAATAATTAAGGTTGTAAAGCAAATGGAATGAAATTATTCTATATTGGAGACATGTCAACCTTTTGATACTTTGCACTAGAAAGTGGAAAATCATTCTGGAGCGATGAACCCATTGATCCATTGAAATATTATTGAAGGCAGCAAAAAGCACAAGAAGACTACAACATTTCTCTATCTCAGCCAGAATGGAACTTTGCCAATTGATTCTCCTGCACAACGAAAATTTTCAGCGCAACGAGCCATCCAATCTCCGGTGATATACGACCGGAGAGGGTGAAAGAAGGCAAACCCAGATCAACCAAGTTTTTGAGTTTGCCAAAGGATGCTAAAATGGGTCGGGTAAGGGCGTTGCCACCGATTTGGACAACCCAAATGGAGGAAATTCCAACGAACTGAGACTGAGGCGAATGAGGTCTGACAGATGGTTGGTAAAAAGATAAGATATTGGAAAGAGAAGAGGGGAGGTTAGATATAATGGGTGGAACTAGAATGGAACCAGTCCAATTGCAGCAATTTGGACTACTGATTATTGTATTGTAAAGGAAAAATAGAAGAAGGCCATTTCTGTTGTGGGAAAAGATTGTAAGCAAAAAAAAAAATTGCTAACAACTTGGAATGAATGCGCTGAGGAATAAGTGGTACCTGAAGCAAATGCTCAAACAACTCAGCCACGATTTTACCACCTGCTTAAAGAAGACAATAATTAAGGTTGTAAAGATAATGGAATGAAATTATCCTATATATAGGGGTGTAAATGGTTCGGTTTGGTTCGGTTTGGACAAATTTAGAGACCAAACCGCTAGTACTCGGTTTGGAAAAATCTCAAACCAAACCGAACCATGAAAATTTTCAAACCGAACCGAACCAAACCACCTCGGTTTGGTTCGGTTTGGTCTCAAACCGCGGTTCCATTAAGCGGTTCAAACCGCGGTCCGAACTGCGATCTAGACCACGGTTCGAACCACAAACCTGTCCAAACTCCAAATGTTACCTAATTATGAAAAAGACATATTAAAATTACAAAACCACTTTAAAACTTAAATTACAAAACCAAAAACCAAAGTACCAACATACATAATCAAAGTACCAACATTCTTCACATACCCCAAACAAAATCAAAGTACCAACATACATAATTAAATTGTAGCGAAGTACCAAAGTAGTCCAAAGGGTTACAGCTTATCACGAATTAAACAGGAAATAAACCAAACTGAACATACTGAACAAACCAAACTTTTAAACAGGAAAAATTTGGTTTGAATCAAGTGATAAAATAACAAGCAGGAACATTCTTCACATACCCCATCTGCAGCAACATCAACAACAGAGACAGAATCAGTATGAGCATAGAAAAACAGGTAGTATTTTCATGAGATACTTACATAGAGATGTTTGAAATAAGTAGGCAGAGAGAGAGAAGGGGGATAATTACCCTTGGCAACAATCAGATTGTATCTAAAATAAAGTTGTGACAATTTCAACTCGTAACAAAGACTGCACTTTAATTATTCTTCTGTTTGTATAAACAGTTTATTACTCACAAGTTCATCAAATTCATACTGCACCAGATAGTCAAATAGTTTCTATGTTTCCAGTTTCCTCTTCATAACTAAGAGCAACATTAACGATTGTTAAAAAAAAAAGTACTACATTGTTCAAAAATCCTGATTGCCGAGTCTGCAAGTAAATAACCTTTAGAGAACACACACTCCATAACTAAGAGCACCATAACATTCAAACTGATATTTTCTTTTAAAAACATTAAGCGTAAATTATCTTTTAGTTCACAGCAGCATTTCAAACTTGTTTCTTTTAGTTGAATTGGAGGAAAAAGAAAGTCATTCAAACCCTTCTGTGAACAAAAAATAGGTAAATAAACAAGTTACATAAAATACACACTTCAGAGAACACACACTCCATACACTGTTGATTTAAATTAAGAAACTAAAGCCTAAGAGTTTATACACAATTTTAGCTGCTGTGTTTCTTACTTCGACTTAAGTATTTAACAGGATCAAGAAGCCACCTGTCCACACAAGTAATAATTAATATGTTGCACTTATGGTTCATTAGTTTAGCTTTCATGTTGATACTTACACTATGAAATAATTTAAATCATCAGTCTGCGTATGAACCGATAACATCATACATTGCACAAAATCAAAAAACAAAGAATAAAATGAACTAAATTTGGCAGCTAAAAATTAGAAGAGCAAGATTAAAGAAAACAAATCATACCGGCAAGTCGGCGACAGTATCAATTAAGCCGGAAATTGGAGAGGCGAGGAAGAGTAGGCCGGAGGAAGGGTGAAGCGGAGGAAGGGTGAGCGTGAGGTGAGGACGAGGACGAAGGAAGAGGAAGAGTGAGGTTGGAAACAATGGAAAGTCTTCGTCTTCGTTGAATCGTTGATGGAAATGGCGGAGACTGAGAGAGAGAGAGAGAGAGAGAGAGAGACTCAAGCGCCGCAATGGAAATTGAACAGAAGGGATATGAAAAGGGTTTAAAAATGTATACTTCTGTAATTAGCTTATTAGGTTAGATTTTGAAAATCAAGGGTGGAGATTAAATCAAAAATAATCAATGGTTAATATTACGGTTTGGGCGGTTCAGCTCGGTGGTTTGGTTTGACGGTTTAGTTCGGTGGTTCGGTTTGGCGGTTCAGCTCGGTGATTCGGTTTGGCGGTTCAGCTCAAAATGGTTTGGTTTGGTTCGATCTGGTTCGGTTTGGAGGAGTCAGACCACAAACCAAACCGAACAGCATGGTTTATAGATTTTTGGAACCGAGCTAAACCGCGAAGGTATAAAAACCAAACCAAACCACGTGGTTTGGTTCGGTTCGGTCTCAAACCGTGGTTTGAACCGAACCGCTGACACCCCTACCTATATATATTGGAGACAAGTCAACCTCATTAAACACGAATTCAATGAAACCAAAATGCTTGGATTTCCCCATCTGAAATAGGATTAATTCCACATGTCCCCCTCATTCTAAATCATTCTCCATAAAAACCCATGATATTTCTAAAAGCCCATATACAATATTTGACCCAAATCAAAATTCCATATAAACCCAAAGTCCCTTAAACAAAATGGTTCCACTCTTCTCTCCCCTCATTCCCGTCACTCTCTCACACACACACACACACACTCACGCATACACACGGCTCTCTCTAAATATCGTTTCTCTCTAACCGTCCTCCCATCATATTCAGATCTTCGATTTGAAAACCCATGAAGGAAGCAGGACTATAGAAGTGGGAGAGAAACCCCCAAAAAACTTCTCAACATTTTAAGAAAATGAGAAAAAAATTGAAAAAAAACCCTCTTATACCTAGGTATAAGAATAATTCTAGTCTTATACATTTAGGTGTAGGAGCGGATGGCTTAATAAATATGGCTTAATAAAATATGAGACTTTTTATTGTTTTTAAGAAAAGGTGAAAGATTGTGAAAAAAGTACTCTTGTACCTAGGTATAAGAGTAATTCTAGTTTTATACCTTTGGTATAGGAGCAGACGGGTATGGGTAGTGTTGAGAGTGGGTTTCTGTGAAATTTTGAATCTGGCATGGATATTTATGGGCTTGTTATGTCGCCCAGGGGTCATAGGGTCCATAGCCCACTGAAATATCAAGCACACGTACAAGTCGGTTAAGAAAATAACAAATGGAAAACTGCTAATCATATAATTTGGAACATTCAGTAGAAGAAGTAAATCAATGGGATACGATCTGATGTCGAAGTTAAAATACAGTGGTTGAAAATCGCTTCTATTATACTACCCAAGAACATTTAATAGAGCTTATATTAATAGCCTCTTCCGACCTCGAACTTTGAGGAAAAATTAATTTCAGTAAATCAATAGATTTCCTTTACCACGTCCAATGATTTCCTTTATTGTACCGATGAATAACCTACACACACTAATGAGCAAGTCTTCTGAAATTAGGACAGTCTCCGGTGCATTCCCATACAAGTCTAAACCACTAAACCAACTATCTAAACTTACCATTTCAACTAGCATCTAAACTTACCGTTTCAACTAGAACTCAACGCAATCATGGAGTCATAAACTAAAACACACACACACAAACATACATATACACACACACACATATATACCTACAAACATGTTTATATATAGATAGATAGAGAGAGAGACAGAACGGGTCGAGCTTCATCATCCAATAATCAAGCCTGGCCCAAATATTTTAATCAACCTTGGCCCATAATGTTTACATTTTATGTTCGAGCCTAATTCATGAGGACCGATGCATTAGAAACCCTAACCAGCTAATTGGAACTATATAAGCCTCTACATCTTCCTTTCTGAAAATAGTCCAACACTCCCTACCCACCCAAGGGAGGGCGGCCGCCACTAGTTTTCCGGCTCTTCTATAGAAGGTTAGATCTTTAGATCTCCGAAGATCTACCTTTCCCATTACCGGCTCATATATGGAAGGTTAGATCTCCGCCTCTAATTCTTGTTGTTAGTTCGTTTTAGTTGAAATGATTTGGCAATTTATCTTTTTAGATATATGTTTCCTATAGATTTCTGTGCAATTGTACTTAATGTTGACTGTTTAACTTTATTTTCTTAGGCCAAGCTTGATGGCCATCTTGGTATATCAAGGTATTGGGCTCAACAATAATTCTTTGATAGTTGTCTTATATATCAAGATTGTTGTCTTCCAGCATATATCGAATAAAAGTTGAACATGTGTAATCAACCTCATGATTTCATGTGTGATATAACTTTTAAGTGAGTTTGACGCAGCACGGAAGCCGATAAATTTCGTGATTAGCGCACTAATCACAAGAACCCTTCAAGCGAAGGATCCTCAAACACAATAACTGGAATTCACCAGTAATGATCTGGAATCCACCAGGAATTAAAGAGAAAACTCTTAAAATTAAATATCAAAAAACTAAGTTTTACAATGCCCTAATGATGTTTAAATACTATCTCTAAACCCTAAAACCAAATAATAAAACAAAGTACTAAAATACCCCTAATTAAATAAACCCAAGACAATAAATAATAAAACAAACGTAAGACTTTAGCAATTAAACGCAACATCAGTATTTCTTCCGTCATTGAGGCGCCCGCCCGGGATCATTCCATGCGGCCGCCTGGCTTCCAGAGGATGGTGCGTTGTTGATGCAACTTCTTGAGGCGCCCGCTTGGGCTAGGTCAGGCGCTCGCCTCACAGCCAGTAAGTTCCTCCTCCGTTGAATCCATCCCCAATTCTTCTGTTGAATCCATCCCCAATTCCTCCTACATCAGAGTTGAATTGGAATGCTCTTTATATTGAGAAATTCTTGATTATTGTTTCTGGTTTTGTATTAGGATTGGAGATAACTTGGATTGTTTGCAAGTATATTAAAAAGTCCTTGTTGCTTTGTCATTGGTTTGTTCGTGATATATTTGTATTTATATTTACCTATAGATTTCTGTGCAATTTTACTTAATGTTGACTGTTTAACTTTATTTTCTTAGGCCAATCATGATGGCCATCATGATATATCAAGTTATATCACAGTGTTGGGCTCAACAATAATTCTTCGATCGTTGTCCGATATATCAAGATCGTTCCAGCATATATCGAATAAAAGTTGAACATGTGTAATCAACCTCGTGATTTCAACTTTTAAGTGAGTTGAATTGAAATGTTCTTTATATTGAGTATTTCTTGATTATTGTTTCTGGTTTTGTATTACGATTGGAGATAACTTGGATTGTTTGCAAGTATATTAAAAAGTCCTTGTTGCTTTGTCATTGGTTTGTTCGTGATATATTTGTATTTATATTTACCTTTCATTTCATGAAGAGGACAATTAATTTGGATTTGAATGAGTTAACACATTGCTTTCATTTCTTCTTTTCTTTTTCCCGTTGGGTTTACACGTATTCCAGTATATTTGATTATATATTCTTAAGATTCAATTATTTGTTCTTTACCTTTATACTCTCATATACTCCCTCCGTCCCGTAACAAGTGAGACTATCTAAAATAGCCAACTTTTATTAATTTTTATTCAATATATCATGTTCGCCATACTCACAACAACTATCCACTTACGATTTCTTACCCCACTTTCTCTCTTTTACATTACTTTTCATACTCACAACACCTCCTCCTCCCTATCAATACTATACTACTTTTTCTTAATCACCTCTCATTCAATTTTAGTTTCACTTGTTGGGGGAAGGAGGGAGTATTCTTTAGTGGTGTTAAATTCATGGGGCCTAGTTCATTTTCAACCAAAAAGCACAAGAAGACTACAACATTTCTCTATCTCAGCCATAATGGAACTTTGCCAATTGATTCTCCTGCACAACGAAAATTTTCAGCCCAACGAGCCATCCAATCTCCGGTGATATACGACCGGAGAGGGTGAAAGAAGGCAAACCCAGAACAACCAAGTTTTTGAGTTTGCCAAAGGATGCTAAAATGGGGTCCGGTAAGGGCGTTGCCACCGATTTGGACAACCCAAATGGAGGAAATTCCAACCGAACTGAGACTGGGGTGAATGAGGTCGGAGAGATGGTTGGTAAAAAGAGAAGATGTTGGAAAGAGAAGAGGGGAGGTTAGAGATATAATGGGTGGAACTAGAATGGAACCAGTCCAATTGCAGCAATTTGGGTTTCTCAATGACCAATCGTGGAGTGTTTAATGGATGGAATTCAATTGATTCTAAATTTTACTACTACTACTTTTTTGTTTCCTATATTTTTTTTTGAAAAGATTTCCAATAAAATTTAGAAATTCTTTTGTAGAAAAATGCTAAGTCAACTCATTCAAAAGAAAATTATCTAATCTCAATAAAAAATTGGAGTAGCTAAATGTTAATCTGAATTTTATAATTGTAGGTTAAGGGCTCGTTGGTAGCCGAGTGGGATTAGCCCGTATTAATAGTGAGGGGATTGTTAATCTTAGGATTAATAATGGGGGCTTCCTAATCCTAATTGAAAATATAAACTTTGGTTGGGTAGAAACCACATAAAAGATGACAATGTTCTTTTAAAGACCAAATTACCCGTAACAATTATCAAGAGACAATCAAGGACACAATTAAAGAAAATTAGCACTTTTTTTTTTCTAAATTCACAACCTGTTAACATTTTGTATAGAGAAAATTAAATATGGAAGGTCAAGCCATTTAATAGTTGACATGTATATTGGGAGTAGTTTTTTCAAAAATATTTTTATCCACCATCTTCTAATACCCTCATTAATAATACCACCTTTCCATTGGGATAAATAAGGAGGGAATAAGAAGCTAATCCCGGTGAAGAGGATAATTTATATTGTTGTCTTTTTTCCTACCAAACACTCGACTTCGGAATTATTAATCCCATCTGGTGCTAAGACGGACTACAAAACAGGCACTAAGGGTATTGTTGGAAAAGGAATAGTAATAATACATTTATACATGATTAGTGAATATTAGTCCCGTACCTACCAAGCATCATATTCTTACAGACATTAGGATTATTTGTACCCTCATTAATATGGAGGGGTTTAATTAGCCCCTCGCTAATTATACTGCTCATTTTTATCCGGCTACCAAACGAGCCCTTAGTTGTCTTCCTCGTCAAAGCTTCTCTTTCTCTCTTTCCTACCATTTACAAAACTACTTGCAACTTTGCTCACCTTGAAGGATTTAGCAACAAAATACAATACCGTACACAACTTTTTATATATTCGTATGAAGGAAAAGATCGTCAAGATAAATCAGGCAAGATTTGGTATCGGTATTAGAAAGGTTTATCATAATGAGATACCTGCTCTCTTCTCCTCCATCCCCTCCAGGCCTATTAGCCGACAATGACAACTGAGATAATTGTTGGTGAAGAAATTAAAGGGATTAATGAGGTTGTAGGTTGTGGTGGTGTCTTTTTCTTAAATTTCAGTAGCTAATGGATCTGGATTTTGGAGGAAGAAAAAGTGATCAACACAATAGAGCTCGAGAAAGCAATTAAAGTTGATCAACGATTGAGTAATCTTATTTGGGTTTGAATTTTTTCAACCATATTTATGATAGTTAAAAAAAGGCAGAGATCGATGGGGTTGCTGAGAGAATGCTAAGATTCTTT
Source organism: Adenophora triphylla var. japonica (assembly GCA_022495995.1). Taxonomy (NCBI): domain Eukaryota; kingdom Viridiplantae; phylum Streptophyta; class Magnoliopsida; order Asterales; family Campanulaceae; genus Adenophora; species Adenophora triphylla. Next base: position 50,059 of record JAFEMH010004300.1, on the reverse strand, counting down.
TTGGTTGTTGCAATTAATCAGTAGGGAAAAAACTCACATATCGAGATGACATTGCAAATAATAAAATAAAAGTTGCAAGCAAGCAAAATGAGAATACCTTCCATTTCATTCTCATAAAGTGCGATTCGGCCAATGTACAGCACAGTTGCTTTACATTCAGTCTTTTCTCTAACTGGTAGCTGCCGGCCAAGACCACCCTCTAATGACCTTTATTCACACAACACATTACAAAAAACAAAAAAATAGGAAATAAAAATCCATAACCCATTAAGAGGAAATTCCAAAACTAAATTATGCAAAATCTTAAACTTACTGAGAAATCATCAGCAGCATCGTTACGAACCGAAGCTGGCAATTGAGAAGAACCCTTCTTCAGTTTTTTCACCATAGCTTTTTTTCGCCTTAATCCCCATATTAATCACTGGCCAAACCCAAACTAAAATTGAAACAGAAAATATGAAACTAACAAATCCGAAATCCCAATTTGAAACCCGAGAAGAAAATCCGGTAAGAGAAGCTGAAGGCCGAGGAGATACTAAAGCCTTGTGTTTTAATATAATTTGACTTGCATTTGACGGAGCAAAAAATGAATAATGCTAGTTTTACAAATTTTACATCTTTATTTACAAAATTGATGTGGTACAGGATTGAAAAGACACATCAATGCTCATTAAAGGTAAAAATACTCATAAACCCCCTTGGATCTCTCAATCCACACCCTCCTGGGTTGCACAATGGATTGCTCTTGCCATGGCATCATGACTACCATCAATGCAGTTTTGAAGGGCAGACCCTTTTAAGTAACTTATCTTGAAACATAAACAAAGTTGGCGTGTGCATACTCCATCCCTCATTTATTAAGGCATCGTCGTGTCGCTGGAGGTGACATCCAAGAGCGAGCGAAAAAATGTTAAACGCAAAGTTGACTATGGACACCATCCCTATTCTTCTCGCGGAATATCTTTGTAAAGGTGAGCCTAAGCCTGCTATGGGCTATAAAGATCAGTAGAATCGTTTCTTGAAGAGGATGAAACACACCTTGATTATCACAACCCTACCCAACCCACCAGAGGCAAATCTCACTTGAAGCAAATTACCGGCTGAGTAGAAGAATCAGTTTTCTCTGTGGAGATTCTATAAAGAGGTAGATTAGAGGTGACATCTAGTAAATGAGAGCAAAATATCTTGGGTAGTTCCTTTGCAAGTCACTTCTTGGGAAAAATGATTGCTGGATCACAAATCAGAGAAAATCTCCATTCTTTCAGTAACCATGTTTCCTTTTCCCATCGTTCCTGCTTTCAGGGTGTGACCTCACTATGCACTGTGAATTAGCAATCTCTCGTGGGATAGCAGCCCCAGATGATTTCAAGGTTTCAATCAACTCAGGAAACATTTTATTATTCTCCTCATTCACAAACACTATTGATGTACCCTTTTCCCGCATTCTGGATGCTCTACCCATTTGGTGTACATACTCTTTTATAGAATTTGGCATGTCGAACATGATAACCTGTCTCACGCCTAAAAGATCAAGTCCTCGCCCCAATACTCCTGTTGCCACAATCACAGGAACCTCTCCAACCAAAAAAGACCTCAAAATCTCTCTCCTCTCCTTCATGGGCTTCTCTCCATGGATAGCCAGAGCCTTCAGTCCAGTAGTGATTGTAATTGCTTCAGACAGGAGATCTGCTCCAAGTCTTGACCCCACAAACACAACAACGGGTGGCTTGAAATGCTGTGTGCTCATCAATATATCGAAAAGCTTTTGTTTCTTTTGCTTCGACTCAACCCAGATGGCCAGCTGTTTGACTGCCTGATTTGGCTTGTTTGGCTTCCCGACAGAGATGACAACCATCTCTTTTGCCAGTGAACCTGCCATCTTCTCAACTTCTTTAGGGATTGTTGCAGAATACAACAGCACTTGAGGCTGCGATAGAGCCCTAAAAATCTGCATCACCTGATCACGGAAATCCCTTTCAAGCATGCAATCCACTTCATCCATAACTAGCACGGAGACACTTTCTAATTTGATATCGTACTTGCTTAAAAGATCAATAAGCCTGCCCGGAGTACCTACAATCAACTCAACACCATTCTGAATTCGGTGGATTTGTCTGGGCATTGCATCACCACCTACCACTAATGCAGTTTTGAAGGGTAAACCCTTCCCATGTAACTTCGCTTGTTCCTCCACCTGTATACAGAGCTCTCTTGTTGGTGTCAGAACCATCGCTAGAGGTTTCTTCTTGTCAGCAGATTGTCCCTGATTGAGCTTTGCACAGAAAGAAACAATTGGAACTAAATAAGCTGCGGTTTTTCCTGAGCCGGTCTCAGCTGAAACCAGCAGGCTTTGACCAGTCAAAGCTGCAGGGATAGCTTGCATTTGAACAGGTGTCGGAATTTCAAAACCAGTAGATTCAATGTTTTGCAAGAGCTTCTGAGGAATATCGCAAGAAGAAAATGACAAGATTGGTGCTGGAATAGCCTTTCCCTTCACAAAAATTTCAAGTTTTTCCCTAAGAATTTTTGTTTGATCTGTAGTTAATGACTGAATCTCTGATTTGACACCATTATCACTTACATAAAAGCACTCATCATTTGTTGGTAATCTAACAGCCGGCACTAGAAGTTTGAAGAGTAATGATTTGAGGGTGAACAGTAGGTTGTTCAATGTCAGACCAAACAGGTAAAGAAGAAGGAGTAGTTGATGTGAGATAAGGAAATGTAGTTTCATGAAAAATACATGTCTAGAAATGAAAACTTGATGAGTCTCTAGGTTATACAATTTGTAGCCTTTCTGAGCAAAAGGATAACCAATGAAAATAGACTTAATGGCTCTAGGGGAAAATTTATCAAGGGAATGAATAGAAAGCTAGCATAACATAAGCAACCAAAGGATTTGAGGTGAGAATAAGGAGGAGGTTGTTTATGTAATTACTGATATGGAATTTGAAAGTTGATAGCAGAAGTAGGAAGGAGATTAATGAGATGAGTTGCTTGAAATCTCAAAGCTCATGAAATATTTAATAATTGTTGATGTTTTCTTTCAACACCACCATACTGTTGAGGTGTTTTAATACAAGAGCTTTGATGAATAAGGAGTGACTTCTTTATTAAAGAATTCAGTACCATTGCCTGTTCTGAATTTGAGAATCTTAGCATTGAACTGAGTTAGAACATAAGCCTGAAAATTCTTAAGAGAGGAAAACACTTGAAACTTGTTGGACATAAGAAAAGTCCAAGCGTATCTACTGTAATCATCCACTATTGTTAAGAAATACACCTTGGAATGTAGGGTGTCTATTTATTTTTTTAATTTTATTTTATGTAGGGTGTCTATAAGCTCCCCATAAGTCACAGTGAATGAGGTGAAAAGGAAATTCAGTAAATGTGACACTATGTGGAAAAGGAAGCATGTGTTGTTTAGATAAAGGAAAAATATCACACAAACAAGAAGAATCATGATGTTTATTGATATTAAGAACAGAAGATGGTATTCTTTGAATAATAGTAAAAGAAACATGACCAAGTCTTTTATGCCAAAGAGTAGCATCAAAAGATTCATCTTTAACCGAAGAATTTATTACAGGAGAAGAGACATGATGAGTACTGCCTGTGGATGATTCAGAATGTAGCACATAAAGTCAATTATGATGCTCTCCAGTTGCCACAATTCTCATCAATGTGGGTCCTGGAAAGTACATGATTGATTATCAAAATGAACTTTATAAGAAGACTACATAGTCAATTTAGAAACAGAGAGAAGATTGAACCTGAATGAAGGAACAAACAAAACATCATTTAGTGTTATATGAGAGTTGAAAAGAACAGAACCAGAATGAGTAACTTTAACCTTTGTAAAAGTGGGAAGAGATAACATAATAGGCATAGCACTCACATTATGCATAATATCAATAGATGTGCAAATGTAATCTGAACTTGTATGATCATGCAAGGAGAAAGACAGAGATATGTGTTTATGATAAATCATACCTGCCATGCTACTCTGATTATGGGTAGAAACATGATTAATGACATGATCTTCTGGAGAGTTCCTTTCTTTCTGCAACATGTTCATCATTTGATTGATTTGAGTCTAAAGTTGCTCAAGACTGACAGAATTGGCATTGTTACTGGCAGAATGTTCACTCTCAGAAGCAGTAGTAGCATCCATCACTTGTATGGCTTTGTGGTTGGAATTGTTCCATTGAGGTCTTCCATAAGTGTTGCCATTACCATTGTTTCCCTTAAATTTGTTGTTACTGATGGACTTATTGTGAATGGGATGTCCAAGAGGAAAACCATGAAGTTTAAAACATTCATCTTTTGTATGACCCTCCTTGTGACAATAAGTGCAAATAATTCCCTTTTTGAAGGGGGTTCTAACATAATTTCTCTTCCCAGATGAAGAAGAACCAGTGTTTTGGGGGAGAGAAGAGGTATTGGACTGAGCATAGTGAGGTGTAGATTGAGCTCTGCCAATGTTCATTGCCATTGCTTCAGTTGAACCTTGAATATAACCATGACTTAGATTTTCTTCCAACTTAACCATACTAAAAGCTTGATCTATAGTAGGTAAATGATCATGTCTTAATATCTTCCCTCTCACATGTGTAATGCTATCACTTAATCCCATTAAGAATTGCATCAACTTCTTTCTATCTTCCCTTTGCTCATTCCTTCGACCCGTTCCACAAGTACATGCACAATTACACCTATTAACAGCACAATTACACCTATTAACAGTGTGTATAGCTACATTTTCATCCCACAATCCTTTAATCTTGTGGTAGTAAATCTCAACAGATGTATTTCCTTGTTCTAACCTATGGAGATCTCTTTCAAGTTGAAATATCCTATGACCATCCATGTGTGAAAACCTTTGATGTAACTGTAGCCAAATGGCTGTAGCCAAGTGGGTCCCATTGTCCATTTTAAGTAATATAGAAACTAATAACCTAGGGCTGAACATGTTCTCTTCATGGATAATGTTTATGGGTGATGTGATGGATGAGTTTTATACTCATCTTTTGGGTATTTTCCGAGCTTATTCCTAGCAAAACCTTGAGTTTGTTGGTATTTAATATACGTTTTAGAATTTTTGTGAAAGACAGGTCAAACAGGGGCATAGTTGCGAAAGGCTAGCGCCTCTCTCGCCCGCCTCGCCGTTTTGGCGCCTTTAGGGGTCGACCGTCTTTTGGTTTTATGGCGGGCTGTTGTGTGCCTTTTATGCCGGGTGAGGCGTTTCTTGGTTATGGCGAGAGGCGTTTCTTGGTTATGGCGAGAGGCGTGAGGAGTCCGCCTTTGTCAAAAGACATAATAGGCGTATGTGTAGTGTTAAACTAAGTCATTTTGTAATTTTAGTTTCAATAATTTAACTTATGCAATGCGTTGTTTTGGGATAATATGGAGTAAAGATAGCTTGTGGCGTAGTAGATGAAAAAGCCAGATATCCATAATTTCTCTCGAGCGATAAAAAGAAAATAAGTGTGATAAATAACAAATTAAAATAACGACAAAGGAGTGGGACAAAAACATTACAAATAGCTTGCTTTATTCAAATTTTTAACGGTAGTTTTGCAAATTTTAATATGTTTACTAATTTAATTTGTTTTTTCGCTTTACTTCGGGTCTCATTTGTCATTTAAAGTTTTAACTATATCTTATATTCATCTCTAGGTATGGAATTATACATTTAAAATTATATATTTGAATTCACCTATTTCACGCTTTTAAACGACTACTTGTTTACTGATTTGAACATAAAATGTGTTTTTTTTCTTAGAATTCTCACTTTTGGGTACTTTAGTTATGTTAAATTGTTGTTAAATGTGAATTGTGACCTTTATTTAATGCAAAATTCTTGTTATTAACATGTTTAAGATTTGTTTAATATATTTTATACATATTATTTTACTATTCCTTTCGTTCTATTTTACCGCCTTGCTCGCCTTTCGTCCGCCTTTCAACCGCCTCGCCATTCGCCTTTTCTAGGAACTTCTCGCCCGCCTCTCGCCTAACGTCTTTAACAACTATAAACAGGGGAAAAGTGCAAAATACATACAAAATATGGCAAAATTTGAAATTGAAGGGACCTTATAGTTATTTACAGAAGTTCAAGAGCTCAGGATCTTCTAGAATTATTAAAATCTGAAGGACTAAAGTGAAATTTACAAAAACTCAGAGATTATAAGAAATTTCGGAAATCAACCTCTATTAACAAGCAAAATATGTCTAAGACTTGGGAAATAAGAGTTTGACTTATTTAGGAATTTAAGGTGTTCACGGTTCGGATTGGTTCTGTTTTGCCAAAAATTTAGAAAACCAGGCCGGAACAAAACTTTGGTTCTGTAAAAATTTAGGATCAATAATTTAGGATCAATACCAGACCAATACATTACAGGACCGGTCTCATTGGATCGGTTCCAATGGTCTCGTCCCGATCTGGTTCAGTCAGTTCTACAAATTGCAATATACTCCCTCTGTCCCAGTAATTACTTCACCATTTTAGGCCCGACACGCAAATTAAGGGTGAAGAAAATGTTGTGAGTGTAATAATAAAATAAGAGAGAGAATGAGTGGAGGAAATAGTAAATTTGAAAAGTGTTGTGAGTGTAATAGTGAAATAGGAGAGAGAATGAGTGGAGGAAATAGTAAAGATTCTTTGCCAAAAAAGGAAAAGTGAAGCTTCTAACGGGACGCCATTTTGGGTAAAAGGTGAAGTTATTAATGGGACGGAGGGAGTAATGTTTATTTTTTACAAACACAAAACATATAACAATTAAATATTATCACTAGTTTGTCAACAAAAAAAATAAATAAACAAAGTTGTCACAAATATTCAATATTCAAACCAAAACATAAGTCTTTAAACATTAATTGTTCACCTTCAAACTTAACCATAACATAGAAAAAAAATTAAAACTAAAAGTTAAGATTACAACATCAAACCAACTAGAACTTTGTCATAGTGAGTGTCACCTTCAACTAATTCAGGACGCCATGAAGGTTCTAGTAGAGAGAAAAGAAGAGGCGAACATCGTTTAGAAGAGAGAGAGGGGAGCGGAATGATGTAAATGAAAGAGATAGGGTTACAGCCTATAAGAGAGAATTAGCGTTAGGTCAACAAAATAATTAGGATTTTTTGAAAGAAGTGAATTAGGGATTTAAAATTATAAATTATATATATATATATATATATATATATATATATATATATATATATACATATATATTATATAATATATACTCCCTCTATCCCATTACAAACTACGCACTTTCCTCATTAGGCGTCTCATTATAAACTACACACTTCCTAAAATGAAAATGTTATATTACTTTTATATTAATGGGACACATATCATACTCATAACAATTCAGTTATTATTTTCTACCCCACTTTCTCTCTTATACCTCATTTTTTATACTCACAACACCTACTCCACTACATTTTTTCTTAATTCTTGTGCAAACAGTAACTGAGAAGGTTGTAGTGGGACGGAGGGAGGGAGTATAAATAATCGGTCTGGTTCGGGTACGATCCAGGACCGTGTATATTTTTTTAAAACCAAGACCAGACCAAATAATCGGTTCCATAAAAATTTGGAACCAAAACCAGACCGATACTATTGGTTCGGTCCGATTTTCATTGGTCTGGTCCGGTTCTAACGGTCCGGTTTTGTTTCACGGATTTTTGCACAACCTTATTAGGAATTGATATTAGTTTCCTATTGTTTTAATTTCCTTTTTCTTTTACTAGTTCTTTTCTTTTGTAATTCCTTCTAGGTTTAGGTTTTAGTTTTCATATAAGTAATAGATTAGGTTGATCAATTCTCTCTCCGCACTTTATAATTATATTCTACAGATTGATTCTTCATTCATGAAGAACTAATTTTCTTATCTACGGATTGAAGATAGTGCTTCGCAATTCTGAATACGTACTTGTAGATCTTCAACACTGGCTGTATGCCCAACAAATGGATTCTTATCAACATTCCATGTTGAATCAGATGCGGGTTCCCATAGATGAATACCATTCTTGCAGTCCCCTTCCAAAACAAATGGCAATATCAAATTGATTAAAAGTGGAAACTATTTCCTTATGTTTATATCTGTAAGCGGAAGAAATAAATAATCAGCCAATACCAGATACAAGTCTCCCGTGGAAAAGAGGACTCCGGTCTAAAGCATAGCCTTCATCTTTGTGCCCACCAAACTTGAGTAAAGGGGTTTGATTCAACACAGTTGATTCAACAAAATTTGGTTGTTATTATGTTTTTAAGAACAAAATGTTGTAAAGAAACAAACAGTTCCTAAATGGAGCGGGTATGCGTACCTTGGTTGTCTTTGTCTAGTAAGAAGAACAAGTAGTCCAAAACCTATTACCACTGCAATTAATTATCTGAAAAAGGCAACAAACACACAACTTTAGCTTAGGTTTATTAGGCCAATCGACATTTTTAACCCTCATACTTTGTTTAAACTTCGACTTTAACCATCCTTGTATTTTTTAGCACTTTTAACCATTGTACTTTAGATATGCACTCATTTTTCCCAAAAAAACCTAAAGTATGATGGTTAAAATTGCTAAAATAATGCCCTAATTTTTACTACTTATGGGGAAAACGAGTGCATAAAATGCTAGAAAAAACAATGTTAGTTGAAAACAAAACTTAAACAAAGTACGAGGTTGAAAAAGTGATAGACCGGTTTATGACTATACTTTAACAGAGAATTCGTATTAGTTTAGGCTTTTCTCTTCATATGCTTTTTATTCTTTGACTGATCATTCATGTTTTCTTTTTCTTTTATTTTTATCAGAACAATAAAAAGGGGTTCCTAATTTTCTCAAACACATTCCAATTCTCTTAGTGTAAAGTAAAAGCCAAACCAATAACAAAATGAGGTCATACAAACTAAGTTGTCAGAATACCAATTCGTGTCTATTAAATTAGTCGTCCTGGTAGAAAAAGAAATTGTGATAAACTCAAAGTAACGTAAAGAGGAAGTTTAAGATGGACCTGTCCAAGATGTCCAGTTGAAGCATCATCTCCTGATCTCTCTTGCTCTGAGTTTCTTGAAGAGTTCGATTTCTCTTAAGTGTTTTTTCACCTCTGCATCAGTTTCACTCTGAACCAGATCCTAAGAACATTTACATAAATATGACAAACATGAACAACTGACCACAATTTTAAGTAGTTAATAATCAATCAAAAGGAAAACTAAGTGGATAAAATGACTTTAATACTCCCTCCATCCCGAAATGATCTTCCTACTTTTTTTGTTGTTCATAACGAAGATAATTTGAGCAATAATTTTAGGTTGATTTAATTGTCCTAATGAACATCTAAAAAATGTTATTGATAGTATTTATAATGGGGCATCAATAACAAGTTTGAAATTTTCATTAGGACAATTATTTTAACCTAAATTTATTGCTCAAAGTACCTTTGTATTATCAGCAATAAAAGTGGGAAGATCATTTCAAACGGAGTACATTTAACACATCTCAGGAAAAAAGAAAAGGGTTGTGCTACAAGTAAAATATTCATTCCAAACAATCGTAAGCTTACCTTTCCAATATTTTCTGGTTCAATAGGAATCTTCTTTCTTCGATCACTCTTTTCTCCAACAACGCACCTAAAGAGTTTCTTTCACTAGGTAAGTACTCGAGATCATCCTTTGAAGCCCCTCGAATATTAATCTCATTTGAAATTTTAATGTTTAAGTGACTGTCCAGAGATATACTAAGATGTCATATTTACAGCTCCTTGTTCATTCGTAACACTTCATGTTATGATTGAACAACTATCAACGTACCTTCTTTTTTTTACATAGAAGCAAGCATGATACTTAAAGCAGGCGTTTGCTTTTGTTACTTTATCAGTCATCTTGTTTTAAAGCAGTAATCAAGACCCCAAAGAAAACTTAGTCAAAAGCACGGGGCTGGGCCACAAAGAACTGTCATGGACTCTTTCCTCAAAGAGTCTTACCTGCACGTGACCAGTATCTGCCCAAGATGCACATGTGGGGACTTTGTGTCATAGCTCGAATCCTATTCACACAACCTTCATGAGGTACTTTACGAATCTGCAACCGCAAGTTTCAAAATTAAAATTTGTAAGAAGAGGTATGGATTTATGAGATTGAGTCCAAAAAGATAGCACATCAGTTTTACCACATAACATGTGTAGACAAGAAACAAAAATTTACCTGGAAAACTGGTGCACCAGATCCACCATTCTCTGCATCATCATCTTCATCACTATCATCACTCTCACTATCCATATCCGTATCATCAGCAGGTATCAACAGGGATGCAGAAAGGTACCAATTACACGTGGTCACACAACAAAAAGAATATATAGTTAATGGATAGTATGAGAAAACATTGAGAACAGTAGGTTAAGCTTTTTCTACTTTCGGCATCAATTTTCGGGAGAAGCTGATGACATTTTGTTGCATAATCTTTATTTATTTTATTTTTGATAGAAACAAAGTACTCATTCTTGGTTACGTTTAAGCTATTTTAAGTAGCCCTCAGATTCTCTCTCCCTTTCTCACACTAATTTTGCCTGATAAGTATTTTAGCAAATCTGAGTAAACAAAACAAGGAAATAAAGACACAAGAGGGTGTTGCATAATCTTTATTTATTTTATTTTTGATAGAAATAAAGACACTAATTTTCCCTGATAAGTATTTTAGAATCTGGACAAACTTCAGGGGGGAATACTACACAATTGAAATTAAAAAAAAAACACAAAAAGGAATATTCAAATATTTCTTCATCAAAAACTTATGTAACCAAATACTTGAGCTACATTAATCATAAAAACACAGTCTTGGCAATCAAGGACATTTGGCTAAACTAATACTAAAATATGGGAAACAAATATAAGAGTACAGAAATCATAAACTAGAAACAACATTCATTGAGTTATAAATTATGGGTAATCACTGATATTGGTATAAATTACCCACGGAAACATATAACACCAATTAACAAGGGAATTAAGCTCACCTGTGTCCCAGTAACGCAATAAATAGTGTGAGGGAATTCGGTTTGAACCAACCCCAAAGAATCACGCACCACATCAAAGCTATAAAACAAAATTGATTCACAAAATCAAAACTTCCTGAAACTGATACAGAAAAATCAAAACTTTTCTCATACCCAACAAAGACACCACAAGTAAGGCAAGATTAAAAGGTAAAAAAAAAGGTAATCTTAAACAAGGCCAGCCAATGTGGAAGGCGTGGAGAGAATTATAAGCGGAAGGGTCACACTGGAGCTCTTCACCTTCTTCCAATTTGTCAACACCTGGTTGCCATACCTTTGCTGGAATTTCAGGCGCCGAATTCGATAAAGATGACCCTTGTCCTTTCTTTGATCCTCCCTGTTTGCAGTGCAAAACGGTAATCAACAAAACCCTAATTAACAAATTAACATTCAATTTGAAACTGAGTTAGGAGGAGAAAGTTGAGACCTTGTTCTTTCGTTTGAGCGCTTTTGATGCTCCGAACCATTGCTCAATATCGGGAGAAAAGGGAAAAGAGGGGTTTAGGAAAGGCTAGGGTTTTATGCAGAGATTTTTGTTCCTCTGTTTCTTGTTTGGATTAACAGCTGAGGATTACTATTCACACCCCAAAATTCTAAGCACACACCTTCTTTATTTTCTAAATGTTGTACTTTTTCCAAATGAGATTTTCAAAAAAAAATAGTTTTTTTTTTTTGTCAATTTAGAATCCAAAGTAAACACGTTGGTCATTTAGGATTTTTTTTTTTTTAACGAAACTGTTAGAAAAATTCGTTAAGTCAAACCCCATTAGGTACGTACATCCTAAACATTGAAGAGTTGATTTATATTATAATGCAATAAGACTCAACTGGTACGTTATCAATTACTCTTTCCATAAAATTCCATAAAAGAGTTGATACTTGAAAAAATAAATTACTAACAATAAAGTAAGGAATAATGCTAAAAAAACAAATAAAGTCTTCAAGAAAATCATTTCTTTTAAAATTAGAAAATGGAATTTGTAATGGCTTTAAAATTAGCGATTTTAGTATTAAAATCACGTGTAGCCGGAATTTGCCAACGGATTAAAACGGGGACTTTTTAATCGGGTGGCGCGGTAAAACATGGATTTATTAATCGGGTGGTGCGGAGCAATATGGTGGGTCGTTGGGCTGCATGTGTAATGGACCAAGCTCTGATACCATCTTAAATGAGGTTTCACCTTAAAATCAATTAGTGTCGGGGGAGTGGCCTAATATATTTATATGTCATATGCAAAGTTTATCAATTCTCAACGTAAAATAATATCTTCTTTTTTTTTTTTTTGATACCCAGGTTTTCAGCTTCGCCGGACTATGTCCTGGACCACCAGCCACCGGCCCCTCAGTGACCGGCGGAGGTAAACCACGGGATATGCCCGAGGTAGTGAGGGTGGCAGCACCCCTTATACTCCTGGCCCCAAAGGAGCCCTTCTACACGGCGCTTACATCACTCTTACATCACCAATTTAATTGGCTGCTCCAGCTGCTCCTGCCAAGATTCGAACTCCCCACGCTGAGGTTGCAAGCCCAGCAATGCTGCTTCCTTTACCACTCGGGGCACAGTCGAGTGGAATATCAACTGAAAATATATAACTGTAAATAATATGTGATTTGACAAATTCAAAATTATTACAAATTGTCGGCTGTGTAACTTGTGTTGCTTTATGATTGGGGCACAGCCGAGTGGAATATCAATTGAAAATATATAACTGTAAATAATATGTGATTTGACAAATTCAAAATTATTACAAATTGCCGGCTATGTAACTTGTGTTGCTTTACCAGCACATGATTATGACATTTCGCGTTCACATTGCAAAGTTGTAATGTGAAAAATATAGGGGAAAATATCGAAAAGTCACTTTAAAAAAATTCATATCCAAAAAACCCTATAAATAATTATTCTATCGAAAAAGCCTTGAAGCAAGATTTTCAATATTAAAAAGTCCAAAATTTAAGATTTAACTGATTTCATTAATTTAAAATTTTAAAAAATGATGAAAACTTGATTTTCTTTTCAATTATGAATTTACAAAGATAAAATTTATCCATCTTGAACAATAACAGTAATAATAATTTACAAATAATTATATTACTATTATTATTAATATAATTGTAAATAAAAATAAAGTAATAATTTAAAATAATGTTGATAGTGATGATTTATGGAAAATAATTCATGATTACTATAATTATATTTTTTCAATTTTTATAATTATAAGTTATAAAAATTAAATTTAATAAGACAATTTAATAGCTTTTCTAATTATTATTGGACATGAGATTAAGAATTTATCTTATTATTATTACTTTTTATAATAATATTTTTAAAATTATTATGGTTTTATTATTTCTGAATATAATAAAGCCTTGCATTCTAAGAGTCAGAAGTGAAGGTGACACATCACTATTCTTAGAAAATAAATTTTCATCTTTATAAAAGTTCCAAACATAACGACATTCGTTAATAGTTAATTTTTGGACTTTTTGTTTTGAAAATTGAATTTTGTGACTTTTTAGATTGAATAATTATTCTTATGACTTTTTAGATATGAAAGTTTTTCAGAAGGGTTTTTTGGTTTTTTTTTTTCCCAAAAATATAATCCCTCTGCCTAGTAGTAATAAGGTTCTTACGTTTACTATATACAAGTTAGTGTTATGATTATAAAAAGTAAAATAGAAAAAAAAATGATACAAAATAGAAAATGAGTTGTTATTGTGAGCGTAGCAAGTGAGTCTAATTGTTTATTTTAAAAATACAACAAATTATTAAGAATCTTACTTTAGGACAAACTAAAAATAAAAACATTTGGAATGGGAGGAGCACTTCATTTAGGTCCGCTCTTGAGTTTTTGAAGAAGATAAGAGAAATAGAGGGGAAATAAGGGGAAGGGAAATAAGAGGAGGAGAGAGAATTCAATAACTTCTTAAAATGCTCCTGAGTTTAGGAGGGAAAATGAAGAAAAAAATTGAATTGCGATTGCACCATTAATGAAAAGAAAAGAGATTCAAGCTCTCCACAAGAATGGCATGTGGTCACTTATCCCCCCCCTCCTCCCAAACATAACATTGTGGGTAGTATATGGATCTATAAAATAAAACGCAAGGCTGATGGTTCGGTTGAGCGGTACAAGGCTTGGTTAGTTGCACAGGGTTATACTCAACAGGAAGGGGTTGATTATGAGGAAACATTCAGTCCTGTTATTAAACCTGCTACGATTCGTACCATACTTGCTCTCGCTCACTCATGAAGCTGGCATATCGAACAATTGGATGTTCGTAATGCGTTTTTAAATGGTATCCTAAACGAGGAGGTGTATATGTCTCAACCTCCGGGTTTTATTGATCCGGTTCATCCTCACTTTGTCTGTCGACTTCATCGTGCTCTTTATGGACTCAAACAGTCACCTCGTGCTTGGTTTCGTCGCCTTCATGACTACCTCCTCACTCTTGGATTTTTTTAATAGTCAAGCAGATTCTTCTTTGTTTATTCGACATCATCAAGGTACTATTGTGGCTATATTGGTATATGTTGAAGATATAATTGTCACAGGGTCACTTCTATCTTCTGTTAACTCTGTGATTGATTCCATCTGCTCGATGTTCGAAAGTAGAAGTGTAAGTGCCCCAATCTGGATCACTCTCTTCCAAACGCACGGGAAACACCGCAGACTTGTTGGTGTAATGCCATAGGCTTTAGTTATGTTTAACTTAAAACCGTTATGTATCATCTTTATCGTTTAAGTTTATTATTTGATTATTATATATTTTGCATATTTATTGTAATAATCTCCGTCCCTAATTATTAAGAGAATAATTAGTATAATTGTCAATAAATAATCATATGATGATTATATGCATAGAGATGCACATTAAATTATGGGTACTTGTTAGTGAACAAGTGACTGGACTTGACCCGTATGAGATTTATGTCATGGTCAAATGTCATAATTAAATCTCATATGGTCACTTCATTTAGTCCCTAGACCTGAGATTATCATGACCTTACATATGATGAAAGTCATGTTTGATTTTTGTCAAACGATATCTTAACACGATATCTATAAAGGCTATCATTGTCATGATCGGATTCATGATGGGAAGGATGATAAGTCAAGATGGAATTTGTCCCTCGAAAGAGAAATGTTTTGCTTGGGCCCCTCGATGAGTGATAATGATGAAAGTTTATGACCATACCCCAATACGATTGGATTATCATTATACTCAAGATCGAGAAAGCATTGAACAAATACAAGTTGACGTGGACCATGACTTGTGTTCAATATAACATCGTGAGACAAAGGGAGAAATGAAAGCGTACCATTGGAAACGTGAACTCTTACGTTATGTTATTTGGGTAGACATAATGGCTTGTTAGAGTTCGCTTATGTCTTATGAGGGTCGATATGATCGGGCTCATTGCCAACATAATATAATCATATTGGGTCACACACAATTGGAATGAATTAGTTAAACCAAAGGAAGAAATGATTGAGAGTTCCTGTATATGACATACTTGGTAGCGCGACACAACTTGCCCATAGGCTTCTTGTGGTCGTGCGACAGGACAGGTCCAAGGCGGTTTGACGGACAGTTTCCTAATACGATTAGGAAACAAATACCTATACTAAGGTAGTATAAATATTAGGTCTGTAAACCCTAATGGTCTAGCCGAATTTTCTAAGAAAAAAAATCACAACAAAGGTTTCTCAATATTTCTTTCATAGGTTTAAGAATCTAGCAATTCTCAAGAACTGTTCTTGGTTCATTCTAAAGTGTGGATACTACTAGAGGGTCTTCGCTCGTACGACGATCAAGGCCTAGAGTTCAAATTGTCCAAAAGCAACCTAAAGATTCGAGTCTTGGAGATCGAAGTTTGTGATTCAAAATCACATTGATTATTGTTCGATAGCTCACGAACGGAAATCATTCAAGGTTGGTAAATTCTATCTCATAGGAATTCAATTTAATTGTATAGAACGGATCTTAGGGCTCTTGGGTTTTGTGTTATTAGATGCTTAATTCCGCTGCGCATGGACCCATAAAACCCAACAGTGGTATCAGAGCCCCGTTCGTATGGTTAAGTTTGAATTAACATGCTAGAATTAAGATATAAATTGTTTATATGCTTATTGCATGTTTTGTATGCGATAGTTTTTATTGTTTTTGAAACAATATACCTAAATCGTATTCTATTCATATTGAATTAAATTTGTTAAAAGCTTTTTATTTGATTTAATTGCTCTATGTTTGAATTGATTGAAGTTCTGAAAAACTGCCAAACTGGCAACTCAAGTCGTGTGACAGAGTTGGCCATGGGCAGTCTAGTGGCTTCGTCTGGTCGCGCGACAGAACAGGCCTCATGGATGCTTCTGTCACGCAACAGACTTTGCTAATCTGGGCAGAATCGGTTTGTTAACTTTTCTGCTAATCTGTGATTATGTTTATAATCTGATATGTTTATGTCTTAATCTGGATGCTATATATTTCTGAAAATTAAATTTATTGGGCTATGCTAGATTAATTCATTATTTATGCATGCTTAATTAATTTAAATGTGATTTTATTAATCGTTGCGATGCATGAATTATATGTTCTTATATGTTAAGAAATTTGTTAGATGTTTAGTTGAAACATTGAATTGTAATTTTCTGAATGTTTAGTTGAAACATTAAAATTTTGGTTTTCTGATTGTTTATGAGAAACAAGTCAGTTTAAGCAAAATCTAAAGGAATATGATTGTTTGTGAGAAACAAGTCGTCACACAAAGTATTGATTATGTTGCAAATCAGAGCTGGTATTCTAATTGTGCATGTCTAGGAGAGTTCTATCGAAGGAGAGATTTAGTATTTAAGTAGTCCTCGTGGCTCACCCATTCTCTTGGGAACTTACCTGGTGCGCGGTTATGATTATCTTTATTGATATGCTTATAATCTGCTTTAAAGAACCTTCATTTAACTTTTAAGTTCTTTATGCCAATCCATGATTAAAATACTTGAGACCACTCGGATGGTTTTGAGTGGGCTTGCCATAGCAAGGTACTTCGATTCTATTTCGTGTGCGAGTAAGATGAGGAAATGGTGGTTCCTATACGTTTAAAGTAGATGAACTTAATTGGGTTATCAAAATGGTTTTGAACCCAAGGCATAAGATGAGATTAAAATATGCTTAGACATATGATGTCTTGAACAAATCTCATAAAAGATCTAAGAGTCATATACGATATGATTGATGTTTTCTACCTAATTAATTTTAATATTGAGCGGTGCGCCATAGCGTACTTAAGATTAAATTAAAGTTGGATCTTAGCCCATTAAATGTATATTATGCTTATAAGCATTGGAAGGTGTATAATTTAGTGGGAGTATTTGTGAAATACATTATTTGCTCTTAGATGATAAATGTGTTGATATTAATATGTGTTCATATAGTTTGCATATTTTGTTGTAGAAATAGCATAACACAATAAATTGTGATTCGTCCTTATGAAGGACAAAGTTCGAAAAGAATGGTACAAGACATTCTGATTTGATCAGATGCTCAAGAAATGTTCTTAAGCAAAATTGTACGTTCTTGACGAATCCATTCCTATTGAATCCAATGCAAATGTTGCAAATGGCAGATAAGGAGCGACATAAGAAACATAGAGATGATTCATATGATGTTGTTTTCCATATACTTGCCACCATGTTTGAAGCTCTTATAAAGAACCTTGAACACATGGAAGTTACTTTTGTTTTAGCATAACGCAAAAGGACATGTTCCAAGTGCAAGCTAGGCAAAAGATGTATGTTGTGGTGAAGGCTCTTAATTCATGAGATGAAAGAAGGAGCAATCCGCAAATTGTGTTAATGGTTGACACAAGAAAAGGGTTCATAAAGGAAGGAAAATAAGGTAAAGCAAAGGTTGCTATTATTTTCATTTCTTATATGGATGATGAAGGATATAATTTTCTTATTAAAATAAGAAGTTTTATATTTATTCAATGATATGCCTTATTGTATTGCATATGTCATTGATTGTCTTCATATCCTTGATGATGAGAAACAAAATAATATTGAAGATATCTATAATATAATTGGGAAATCTAAACCGAACAATATGAACAACCCGTTCATATGGCATTGCCGGTTTGGTCAGATAAACAAGAAACATATATCTAAACTTCATTAACATGGATTTTTAGACTCATATGACTATGAATCATTTGAGGAATGTGGATCTTGTTTATTGGGATTATTGACCAAACCACCCTACACTAAGAGTAGTGGGAGGGCTAGTGACTTATTGGTCATTGTACATGAGATGTATGTGGACTATTAAGCAGAATTGCTAGGGAAGGATTTTGGTGTTTCATCACATTCACCGATGACTTTTCTAGGTATGACTATGTCTATCTGATGAAGTCCAAAGGTGAATTGTTTGAGATGTTTCGAACATTTCAAGATGAAGTACAAAACAACTTGACAAAACTATTAAGTACTTCGATTAGATCGAGGTGATGAATATTTGAGCCAAGAGTTTGACAATCATCTCAAAACTATGAAATCGTTTCAAAGTTGACTCCACCCGAAACACCACATTGTATGGTGTGTCTGAGAGGAGGAATTGAACCTTGTAAGACATGGTTCACTCGATGATGTATCAAGTTGACTTTCCTATTACCTTTTGAGGATATGCATTAGAAATGATGCGGTTACACTGAATCGAGTCCCTACTAAATTGATTCCTAAGGCCCCACATGAGATGTGGCATGGAAGAAACTTAGTTTGTCTTTCATGAAGATTTGGGGTTGCAAAGCTTATAAGAAGAGATTTGTCTCGGATAAGTTAGCACCAAATCTGACAAGGTTATTTTCGGAAATTAATCTAACAACCGCAAAGAGAACAAAATGTTTTGTTTCTCTATACGATTAGTTTCTTGAGAAATAGTTTCTCAATCAAGAATCTAGTGGGAGTAAAATTAATCTTGAAGAAGTTCAAGAACCCGAAAATAATATGAAACCAAGAGTAGAGATGGAACCAAGTTCACAAAGAGTTGTGGAACCGGTTCAAGGTGCACAAGTCCATCGTAAATCGGATAGGTTACAATCCGAACCCGAGAAATATTGATTTTTCATATCGGAAAGTAATGAGGTGGAAGTCATTAAGAATGACAGTCCTACTTCCTATCTTGAGGCGATGTCTACTCCTAATTCGGATAAATAGTTAGGAACCATGGAATCTGAATTACAATCCATGTTTGATGATCAAGTTTGGAACTTGATTGAGCTACCTGAAGGTGTAAAAACCAAAGGGTACAAGTATGTCTTCAAGACCTACATGGATGGGAAGGTGTATACTTTCATGACTAAGGATTGTAGCAAAGGGATTTAGGCAAATTCATAATATTAACTATGTTGAAACCTTTTCGCCCGTTACAATGTCGAAGTCTGTTAGAATTTTAATTGGCATTTTCACATATTATGACTATGCGATATGACAAATGGATGTCAAACGGCTTTCTTTAAGTGGAAAGATTATTAAGGATGTGTATAGTACACAACCCGAAGCTTTGTCGATCCGAGAAATTCTAATAAAGTATGCATGTTGCACAGATCCATGGGAAGGGTTGAAGCAAGCTTCAAGGAAATGGAATCTTCATTTTGATGAATCGGTCAAAAGTTTGACTTCATCAAGTATAAAGATGAACCTTGTGCATGCATGAAATTCAGTGGGAGCATTGTATCATTTCTATTGTCTTATTACAATGATATCTTACTCATTGGAAACCCAAAGTTCCGACACTTAAGATTATCAAGTCTTGGTCAAGGAAAGGTTTCTCAATGAAAGATATGGGTGAAGCCGCTTACATCCTTGGCATCAAGATCTATAAAGATAGATATAAAAGGATAAATTGGTTTGAATCAAAATACTCACATTGACAAGGTTCTTAGAAGAGTCTAAGAAAAGTAACTTGTCAATGGGTCATGGTGTTTCTCTTAGCAATACTCATTGTCTTATGACAACTGATGAGCAAAAGGGAATGAATGAAGTTCCATATGCTCCGGTATTTGGATCTGTCATGTATGCCATGACTTGTACTAGACCCGACGTATCATATGCTTTGAGCATGACGAGTCGATACCAATCTGATCCTGTTGAGAACCAATGGATGGCAGTTAAGACGATCCTCAAGTACTTAAGAAGAACTAAGGATACGTTCTTGGTATTTGAAAGATTGGAAGTTAATCTTGTTGTAAGGGTTACATAGATGCTAGCTTCCAAACTGAAAAGGTTAATTTAAAATCGCAATTAGAATTTGTGTTTATGCTTATTAGAGGTGCAGTTTTGATTGGAAGAATTCCAAGCAGGAAATTGTAGCCGACTCTACTACTAAGGCCAAATTTTAGCAACATATGATGTAGCTAAAAGAGGCAGTTTGGATCAAAAGTTCATTTAGTGTTTTGGAAATGTTCCAAGTATCACTAATCGGTGAACTTTGTTGTGATAAATATGGTGTCATTTGTGCAAACAATGGAACCAAGTTCACAACGGTGATCCAAACACTCACTTAGACGTTTTTCGAGAATTCATAAAGAATGAGAAGACGTTAAGATATGCAAAGTATCAACCGATGATGACATTAGAGATTCACTTACAAAGACCCTCGCACAGGCAGAAGCATGGTGGTCATGTTGGATCCATGAGTATTCGATACATAAATGGAGCCTAGTGCAAGTGGGAGACTGTTGGTGTAATGCCCTAGGCTTTAGTTATGTTTAACTTAAAACCGTTATGTATCATCTTTATCGTTTAAGTTTATTATTTGATTATTATATATTTTGCATATTTATTGTAATAATCTTCGTCCCTAATTATTAAGAGAATAATTAGTATAATTGTCAATGGATAATCATATGATGATTATATGCATAGAGATGCACATTGAAATTATGGGTACTTGTTAGTGAACAAGTGACTGGACTTGACCCGTATGAGATTTATGTCATGGTCAAATGTCATAATTAAATCTCATATGGTCACTTCATTTAGTCCCTATACCTGATATTATCATCACCTTACATATGATGAAAGTCATGTTTGATTTTAATCAAACGATATCTTAACACGATATCTATAAAGGCTATCTTTGGCATGATCGGATTCATGATGAGAAGGATGATAAGTCAAGATGGAATTTGTCTCTCGAAAGAGAGATGTTTTGCTTGGGCCCCTCGATGAGTGATAATGATGAAAGTGTATGACCATACCCCAATACGATTGGATTATCATTATACTCAAGATCGAGAAAGCATTGAACAAATACAAGTTGACGTGGACCATGACTTGTGTTCAATATAACATCGTGAGACAAAGGGAAAATGGAAGTGTACAATTGGAAACATGAACTCTTACGTTATGTTATTTGGGTAGACATAATGGCTTGCTAGAGTCCGCTTATGTCTTATGAGGGTCGATATGATCGGGCTCATTGCCAACATAATATAATCCTATTGGGTCACACACAATTGGAATGAATTAGTTAAACCAAAGGAAGAAATGATTGAGAGTTCCTGCATATGACATACTTGGTAGCGCGACACAACTTGCCCATAGGCTTTGTAACGACCCTAACCCTAGGCACTAGTTTTAGTATAATATTATATGTTTTACTATTAATGATGATATTATGTGTTCATTTTATCTGTAATTTATTATATTAGGATAAAATGATAAGGAAATAAATAATGTTCTAAAGTAAAAATAAGAATAGAAAATAAATAAAGTAATAGATTGGAGTGGTGTTAAAATGAGCAAATAAAATGTTTGGATTGAGAGGAATTATTTTAAATAAGTGAAAGAATTGTGTGGTGGAAGTATGGTGTGGGAAGGGGGGCCTTTTCCCTAAATTACTCCCCATCCTTCCCACAAAGTCAACACCATACTCCCACACCCTCCTCCCTCCATCCGCCCCCCCCCCCTTCTTCATCCTCTTCACTCAACTTCTTCCTCCCTCATTCATTCACTCTTCTTCCTCCTTCTTCATTTTCTTCATACTCCCTCTTCACTATCTAAAGCCATGGAAGCTCTCAAACCCTATTATTGAAGCTAAGCCATTCTTCATCAAATTCAAGTCTAAGAGTAGTTTTGGAGTTGGATCACCTAGAGGAATCAATCAAGCTTTGAAGATCATCTTTCATCCTAAAATCCTAAGGTGAGTTGTTATGACCTCCTTTCATCTAGGTGCTCATAATCTATCTATTGTTGTTCTTGGTGTTGTGATTGTTATTATATGCTTTGGAAATCTTCTTGGAGTTAGAAAATGGATTAATGACTTAAAAAGATAGTGGTTCATGGGAGTTGATTTAGATTTTTAAGGAATGGATGGAATTTGAAATTGTTGAAGTTAGGGTTCAATGAAGATGAGTTAAAAGGGTTGAAATGGGTAGAAATAGTAGTGATAAATAATCTAGGGTTACTTGGTTTTGGAGTTTACATGTTTGTTTGGGATTTGGTGAAATGAAGGTGTTTTTGGGTGTTCTTGAATAATCAATGGTAGAGGGAAGGAAGAACTAGGGTTAAAGGGGTTAAAAACCTAAGTTTGGGCTGGCAGGAGGCTTGGGCGGTCGCCCAAGGGGGCTGAGCGGCCGCCCATGCCGGCGTAAACTCACATTTCCTTGAAAACCCTCTTGGGCGGTCGCCCAAGAGGTTTGGGCGGTCGCCCAAGACCCCAGAAATCCTAACTTCAATTCTGAACCAGAATTCGTTTAGCAATCTTGTGATGATCATAACTTAATCATATTAAATCGAAATTGGATGGTTCTTGGGTCTAAATTGGGTGTTTTTCTGAGTACTTTCTGAATGTGATGGTTTCATAGCTAAAGAAGTTATCCTTATGTCCCAAAAATCTGATTTGGTTACAGCAGGTAGTATTGTACGTTAGAAGTTGAGTGGAAATTGAATAAATCATAGTTAATTCATGCGGACTCGAAATTGGATGGTTCAAGAGTCCAAATTGAGTATTTTTAGGTGATCTCTCAAATGGAATTGGTTTTATAAACTAAATATGTAATGATCATTTCCAGATATTCTATTTTACCATGTGACTATATTGTTTATCCCCTTTGTGGATTATTTGGCAAGTGTTATGTGGCTCCCCAAGTGTGGAATATTTGACAAGTTGTTATGTTATCCCAATGTGTGGATATGTTTACTATGTAGTTGTATGGTTATTCCATTTGTGAATTTATTTGTTATCATTCATATTTGTTGATGATACTATGCATAGTGTATTACTTAAATGTTGCATTATGGCATTGATTGGCATGAGTATACATTACCATGTTGTTATATTACTATCCCGGTTTGTGGATTTATCTCAAGTATCTATCATGTGCTTGAGCGTGTTTATGTTCGGGTGGGTATGATGGATGCCAATCAATTATGGATTTGTTCTATAAGTGATTGAAGGTACATCATACCGGTGACCCTTCCCACTCTGTGGCCACGGGGTGGGGGCCATGCTAACGATCGTATTGACCCAAAAGGCTTTACAGACCTGTTGCGATCGTTGTAAGGAGGGACGATATTATTTTTGGATATTCTAATATAGGTATCCTTTCTTATATGGATGGTCTGGGGTATGAGTCCTATAAGAGGTGAATGTCTCGGAGGCAATTCACCAAAGAGTGGAGTTTTACTCCCACGTTGTACGACTTATTGTTCGATGGGAAAAGGTAAAATGAGGTAACGTAAGGTGTTTACCGCTTTCATAATGTGTTATGTGCTACCATGCTATGTGTTGCACTTTGTTTGGCATCTTGCCGCATATCATAATAGCTCATTGAGATTTATTCTCACCCCTCTCCCTTTACTGTTTTAGATTCCGAGACGGGTGACCCGAACCAGTGAGGCCGGGGATATCATTGTGGACTTGTACTTTTGGGGCTTGTCAGGTTAAGTTAGAAGTTGGCTATTAGGAGTATTTATTAAGTATTCCACTTTTATAATTTGTATGGACAACACTTTTACTAAACAATGTTATTCAGGGTTTGTGTAATTAATCAGATTTCGGTTCATTAAAGTTGTAGTTGGATTTCCTTTAAGTAAGGATATTATCAATTGATTTTTATTTGGAAGTTTGAAAAGTGGTATTCTTTTAAAGGCAAATAAATGTTTTAAAAATCAAGATGGATTTTCTTAGTTTGAGCTCCCTTAGCTCGGGACACGTGTTAGGTCCCGGGTTGGGGTGCTCACAGTTGGTATCAGAGCTTAGTTTAGAGGTCAAGGGTAGATGTCTAGACTAAGTGGGAATGTGTGGAAATTGACGCCGAGTGTTTTATGCAGGAGTCCGTTCTAATGGCCGGAAGCAAGGATGATCAGCGGAAAGTTCTGGGAATTGAAGAAGATTTGGGTATAGGTGGAATTCAGGATGAAGAGATGATGAAATTATTCAGGAAGTTTGTACAGGATATGGAGACTAGAGGATCAGGTCCGAATCAGCCTGAGGAGTGTCAAAGTGATGGATGGGAAAGGTTTGTGAAGATGAATCCATCGAGTTTTGATGGATATCCGAATCCTTTAAAGGACGAAAATTGGTTAGCAGAAATGCATAAGATTTTCGAGGTTATAGAAAGTCGCAACGAAGAGAAAGTTAGGTATGCCGTTTTCAAGCTTGAAGGTTCGGTGATCGGTGGTGGCGAAGTTGAAGGAAAGTTGGGAGCGGGATCATACGCCCCAGATGTGGGATAAGTTCACTCAGCAGTTCGAGGACTATTTTATTTCAATGGTTACAAGGGATAAGAAGGAGATTGAATTCTTAAGACTAAAACAAGGGAACATGACGGTGAATCAGTATTCGGTCCGGTTTGAGGAATTAGCTAAGTGTTGCCCTCATTTGGCATCGCATGAAGTGAAAAGGGTTCAGAAGTTTGTAACAGGGTTGAGGAGTGAGTTTAGGAAAGAATTATGGATTGATAGTTTCATCAATTATCGAACTGACCTTAGATAGAGCATATAAGGTCGAGAAGGACATTGAGGAAAATAGTGGAAGGTCCGGAAGTGGGATTAGAAACAAGCCAAAGTATCTAGGACAAGGATCCAAAGTCATTAGAGGACAGCCAAGTGCTTTAACTTCAGGAAGTTTGAGAGAGGAACTTATGGTAGCTTCTTCGTCTAGGCCAAAACCCAAACAAGATGGGATGATTGTAAGTTTTGCAAGAAGGTTGGACATACCGAAGAGCGGTGTTGGAGTAAGCAAGGGAAATGCTTGAAGTGTGGAGAGATGGGGCATTTTAGGAGGAAATGCCAAAGGTTTCGACAGGAGCGAGCTTCAGGCGAATCGGCAAGAAGGTGGACGGCAAAGAGGTGGTACCAAAAGAGATAACAAAGGGGAACCGAAAGAGAGGGTCTCGTGGTCGAGTGTGTGTTTCGGATCCAGGAGAGATGGATCCCTCCGAGGTCACTAGAGGTATATTTCTGTCTCAAAAGTTAGGGGTCATATATTATAGATCATGTTGCATATCATTTATGTTTGGCATCACATTTTGCTTATATGTGACATACATCGTTGAGAATTTGTTTTATTGTTAGAGGATTCTTTCTTATGAGAGAATACCTCGAACCTTCTTTGGTTTACCACGATGGTGATGTGGTTATGGCCGAGCATGTATTGCCGCTGAATTGGTACGATTATTAAATTATGATTTTGAGATATATTTGACATGTATGGTTAAGTAATTGTTGTATAATGGTAGACTATCATAATAAGTGAGTCTCCTCTTTCCATGCCAAAATTGTTTATGATGGTGTTTGAGATAGGTAAACCTTAATGTGAAATTCTTGTTATATGTGGGTAATTAAGGTGAAACTTTTGAATTAAGGTGTGAAGAGTAATTGGTATATGCTAGACTTGCATAAGGAGTCTTTTCCAAAATTTTTATGTGCTAGTTGTGAGTAAATGGTAAATGTGCTCCCGTCGATATGTTTCATGTGTTGGTTCTGAGTAGGATAAGCAGAGTTGTAATCCTTATTTTGATGGTTTTAGGGTGATTAGAATTGATGGTCCCTTTGGTAATTAAAGTTTCGGGAAGATCGTGAAAATAATTTGAGAGTTGGGTTAATGACTTCCTTGTGAGGAGTCCCTGTATGCAAAGTTCGGCTAGTATGAGTTGACTCGAGAGGATTTCAAATTTTTGGGGTTTTGTAGTCTTAAACTCGGATGTTACCATGGATCTTGTGAGGGTTGAGTCCGTGATCTTTGAGTTGGCAGGTGCTATCGAAGAGAATTAAGGAATTCTTAAGAATTGAAAAGTCGTTGCTTTGGTTGACCTTAAAGGACGTGTAAATAGAGTAGGATGTAAAAAGGATTAATCATGTTAATACAAATGGAGAATAGATTAGTTATAGATTCGGCCCTTACATTACCTTGGGGATGTGAAAACTTTGTGAAAATTTAAGTGTGTATTAAAGGAAGATCGGGTGTAGTGTTATACGAAATGGGAAAGTGATAATGTGTGCTTTGAGGAATTTAACTAAGATAAGTGAGATTTTCTTATCCTCTACTCGGGAGTAGCTACACTTGTGTTGCGTTAATTAAATAGGAACCTTATCTTTTGAAGCTTCCTTTGAGAGTTGTTACCGATCTTAAGAGTTGGAGGATGTAGTTAGTCGAAAGGAAGAGGTTTGAAGACTATCCAAATTCTGGAAGAGTAGGTTGTGTTGTGTGACGGATTTTCCTTCGACTTGAGAAATTTAATTAACCTTAGCGGGTTTGCGTATAATAGCAGTTATCATTCTAACATTGAGATGAAACCGTATGAATCTTGGTTCAGGAAGATATTATCGATCTCCAATTTATTGGGATGGAATTAGTAAAGTTAGGCCTAAGGTAATTTAGCGCCAAAGTTTGTTAATCCAATTGAAGTTCTAGAAAAGATTATGATTTGACTTATAGTAACCGACTTAGAGTAGCTTATTGAGCGTTGGAAGTTTTAAATGTAATGTCGTAATGTATTTGGTAACTTAAGTTGTAATACTTTTATTTAATTGTACTTTCTTGAGGTCGTGGAAATTCGGGTAGTAGTAATTGTATGGTATTCTTGGGGTGTTGCGTCGTAAAATCGTATTATTAATGAAATTAGAAATCTTGGGAAGAATCATAGAAGTGAAGAGACTAATTGAGAATTGAAGTCCTAGAGTACTCGGGTTATGGGAAGGTATAGTAGAGTCATGCCATTGAGAAATCTAATTGGGAATATTAAGTTAGAAATTGTGAAAAGGTAACCTTTGCTAGTTTGAACCTTAGGGTAAGTGACAATCAAATTCGGGACGAATTTTCTTTAAGGGAGAGTGAGTGTAACGACCCTAACCCTAGGCACTAGTTTTAGTATAATATTATATGTTTTACTATTAATGATGATATTATGTGTTCATTTTATCTGTAATTTATTATATTAGGATAAAATGATAAGGAAATAAATAATGTTCTAAAGTAAAAATAAGAATAGAAAATAAATAAAGTAATAGATTGGAGTGGTGTTAAAATGAGCAAATAAAATGTTTGAATTGGGAGGAATTATTTTAAATAAGTGAAAGAATTGTGTGGTGGAAGTATGGTGTGGGAAGGGGGGCCTTTTCCCTAAATTACTCCCCATCCTTCCCACAAAGTCAACACCATACTCCCACACCCTCCTCCCTCCATCCGGCCCCCCCTTCTTCATCCTCTTCACTCAACTTCTTCCTCCCTCATTCATTCACTCTTCTTCCTCCTTCTTCATTTTCTTCATACTCCCTCTTCACTATCTAAAGCCATGGAAGCTCTCAAACCCTATTATTGAAGCTAAGCCATTCTTCATCAAATTCAAGTCTAAGAGTAGTTTTGGAGTTGGATCACCTAGAGGAATCAATCAAGCTTTGAAGATCATCTTTCATCCTAAAATCCTAAGGTGAGTTGTTATGACCTCCTTTCATCTAGGTGCTCATAATCTATCTATTGTTGTTCTTGGTGTTGTGATTGTTATTATATGCTTTGGAAATCTTCTTGGAGTTAGAAAATGGATTAATGACTTAAAAAGATAGTGGTTCATGGGAGTTGATTTAGATTTTTAAGGAATGGATGGAATTTGAAATTGTTGAAGTTAGGGTTCAATGAAGATGAGTTAAAAGGGTTGAAATGGGTAGAAATAGTAGTGATAAATAATCTAGGGTTACTTGGTTTTGGAGTTTACATGTTTGTTTGGGATTTGGTGAAATGAAGGTGTTTTTGGGTGTTCTTGAATAATCAATGGTAGAGGGAAGGAAGAACTAGGGTTAAAGGGGTTAAAAACCTAAGTTTGGGCTGGCAGGAGGCTTGGGCGGTCGCCCAAGGGGCCGAGCGGCCGCCCATGCCGGCGTAAACTCACATTTCCTTGAAAACCCTCTTGGGCGGTCGCCCAAGAGGTTTGGGCGGTCGCCCAAGACCCCAGTAAATCCTAACTTCAATTCTCGAACTGCACTCGTTTAGCAATCTTGTGATGATCATAACTTAATCATATTAAATCGAAATTGGATGGTTCTTGGGTCTAAATTGGGTGTTTTTCTGAGTACTTTCTGAATGTGATGGTTTCATAGCTAAAGAAGTTATCCTTATGTCCCAAAAATCTGATTTGGTTACAGCAGGTAGTATTGTACGTTAGAAGTTGAGTGGAAATTGAATAAATCATAGTTAATTCATGCGGACTCGAAATTGGATGGTTCAAGAGTCCAAATTGAGTATTTTTAGGTGATCTCTCAAATGGAATTGGTTTTATAAACTAAATATGTAATGATCATTTCCAGATATTCTATTTTACCATGTGACTATATTGTTTATCCCCTTTGTGGATTATTTGGCAAGTGTTATGTGGCTCCCCAAGTGTGGAATATTTGACAAGTTGTTATGTTATCCCAATGTGTGGATATGTTTACTATGTAGTTGTATGGTTATTCCATTTGTGAATTTATTTGTTATCATTCATATTTGTTGATGATACTATGCATAGTGTATTACTTAAATGTTGCATTATGGCATTGATTGGCATGAGTATACATTACCATCTTTGTTATATTACTATCCCGGTTTGTGGATTTATCTCAAGTATCTATCATGTGCTTGAGCGTGTTTATGTTCGGGTGGGTATGATGGATGCCAATCAATTATGGATTTGTTCTATAAGTGATTGAAGGTACATCATACGGTGACCCTTCCCCACTCGTGGCCACGGGGTGGGGCCGTGCTAACGATCGTATTGACCCAAAAGGCTTTACAGACTGTTGCGATCGTTGTAAGGAGGGACGATATTATTTTTGGATATTCTAATATAGGTATCCTTTCTTATATGGATGGTCTGGGGTATGAGTCCTATAAGAGGTGAATGTGTCGGAGGCAATTCACCAAAGAGTGGAGTTTTACTCCCACGTTGTACGACTTATTGTTCAGATGGGAAAAGGTAAAATGAGGTAACGTAAGGTGTTTACCGCTTTCATAATGTGTTATGTGCTACCATGCTATGTGTTGCACTTTGTTTGGCATCTTGCTGCATATCATAATAGCTCATTGAGATTTATTCTCACCCCTCTCCCTTTACTGTTTTAGATTCCGAGACAGGTGACCCGAACCAGTGAGGCCGGGGATATCATTGTGGACTTGTACTTTTGGGGCTTGTCAGGTTAAGTTAGAAGTTGGCTATTAGGAGTATTTATTAAGTATTCCACTTTTATAATTTGTATGGACAACACTTTTACTAAACAATGTTATTCCGGGTTTTGTGTAATTAATCAGATTTCGGTTCATTAAAGTTGTAGTTGGATTTCCTTTAAGTAAGGATATTATCAATTGATTTTTATTTGGAAGTTTGAAAAGTGGTATTCTTTTAAAGGCAAATAAATGTTTTAAAAATCAAGATGGATTTTCTTAGTTTGAGCTCCCTTAGCTCGGGACACGTGTTAGGTCCCGGGTTGGGGTGCTCACAGGCTTCTTGTGGTCGTGCGACAGGACAGGTCCAAGGCGGTTTGACAGACAGTTTCCTAATACGATTAGGAAACAAATACCTATGCTAAGGTAGTATAAATATTAGGTCTGTAAACCCTAATGGTCTAGCCGAATTTTCTAAGAAAAAAAAATCAGAACAAAGGTTTCTCAATATTTCTTCCATAGGTTTAAGAATCTAGCAATTCTCAAGAACTGTTCTTGGTTCATTCTAAAGTGTGGCTACTACTAGAGGGTCTTCGCTCGTACGACGATCAAGGCCTAGAGTTCAAATTGTCCAAAAGCAATCTAAAGATTCGAGTCTTGGAGATCGAAGTTTGTGATTCAAAATCACATTGATTATTGTTCGATAGCTCAAGGACAGAAATTATTCAAGGTTGGTAAATTCTATCTAATAGGAATTCAATTTAATTGTATAGAACGGATCTTAGGGATCTTGGGTTTTGTGTTATTAGATGCTTAATTCCGCTGCGCATGGACCCATGAAACCCAACAAGACTCACACAAACACAGTCTCGAACACCCGTAGCCTTCAAAAACCCCAAAAACCACCGACCAAACCAAGGGGGGGACCATTATGGGATTAAAAAGTACAAAAGGACTTTTAAGGAATTTTAGAAAACATGGAATTGTTATGTTGTGTCGTGCGACACACTCTGCCATGAGACATAATTATTACAAACCCATTTAAAGTTCACGATATTCCCTTAAATCCAAGAAAACCAAAAAACTGGTAATGGCTGACAGTGCAGTGCGACATAGTTAGCCAGAATCTGGACCCTAAAAAATAGAGGCCTCCCCATCTCATTTTTTTTCACACCTCCCTCTTCTCCTATCTCTCCCAGCCTTCAGGCTTCCTCTCTAAGACCCTTCGGGGCAATCCCGGTCCCTTTCGGTTTCCTCTGGGGCATTCCGAGGCCCCTCGTGGTACTCCAAAACCCTGTCGAGCACTACCGAGCGCTCCCGAGATGCCCCGAGGCACTCCCGAGGCATCCCGAAGCCTTGCCGATCCATCCCGAAGCCCTGCCAATCCATCTCGAGGCATTCCGGTCCATCCCGAGGTGTCCCGGCCCTTTTCGAGCACAACCGACGATCCCGACGCACGCCGAAACTCTGCCCGAGCACAACCGACGATCCCGACGCACGACAAACCTCTGCCTGAGTCCAATCAACGATCCCTGCGATCCCAACGCATGACGAAACTCTGCCCGAGTACACACCTGACAATCCCGATGCACGCCGAAACTCTGTCCGCAGACAACGGTACGTCCCGACGCCATCCCGATCCGTCCCGGAACACTATTCAACACTCAAACACTATTCCCCAGCGAAAGACAGACACGAACCAATATTGGTAAGGCTTCCTTCCAACACTATTTTAATACATTTCAATACATAGCGTGCAATGTAGACATTATATACATCATGCATTTTTAAAAAAGCACACACACACACACACACAACTTTTAAAGAAAGAAGGGGTACCGAAAGATTCGTTTTTACGAGGTGACTCGGGTGAGCTCTAACATTCTGTTCCCAAGGCGTAACCTGACCTCCGAACTCAATATCTCATCACACAACAACAGTTTTTTTAAACTAAGTTTTTCTCAATGTTTTGGGATAAATCAAAACGGCGTGGCGACTCTACGAGCGAAAACGCATCGAGACACCTCCTTCAACCAAATTCGCGTCGAGCGGTCTGCGAGATGCCAGGGCCCGCGCGCGAGCCGAATCCGGGTAATTTCAGTTGGCGACTCTGCTGGGGATATTTTGTTTTAAAAACTTTTAAACAAAAACAAAAGATTTTTAAAACGATGATGAGAGTCAAACTTTCATTTTACCCCTTTCTTTAACTGTTGTGTGTGTGTGCATGTACTTTACTTTTTTATTTTACAAAAAAAATAAAAATACAAAAAAATGCATCAATATACATCTGTGTACATACATTTAAAATTCTTCAAAAACTTCTATTTTACTTAGAAAAAAAGGAATTTTAGTGACCGCACACTACTCACACTGCTGCCTCGGTACACCGCACGCTACGTGCACTTGCTGCCTCGAAACACTGCACACTACAATCCTTAACACGGGGTGGTCTTAGTTGCAATTCGTTTGGCCTTCCTACGCCTCTCGAACGCGCACGGGATCATTCCAAACATCCCATCCTAGCTAGTGTCAACCTTGAACGCTTTTGTCACACTCTGTCCAGACTCGGTTGGTTTTTACCCAGTCCGTGTCATAAAGCCTGGATACATATCCCATGCCGGACATTTTTCTGAGCCGAATCTCGGAACTCAAGATCCCTTGCGCAAGCAAGACGATGAAAGGTCATGCTAAAATCTTGACCATATCTTGATTTCTGAAGCTACGCCAAGACGATGCTCCGTCCCGGATATACATCCATGCCCACATGACACCATGTCATCAAGCCTTTAATACGTCAGCCATGACAATATGACCCAACCATCGCCTAACGTCACAGATTCCTTGCACAAGCAAGGTAAAGAGAGGTCATGCCGAACTCTCGACCAGATCTTGACTCAGGTGCCAGCTCGGCTCACTATTCACATGGCCAACACATTAAAACGAACATGACAGGCTCGGTCCTTAGGTTCGATTTTTCTTTTAGGCCGGTGGAAACCGCTTGCCCTATAGGATCCTCGCCCGGGGCTGTCCACCCTGGGATGTCGAAATACAGGTGTAAAACGAGGGGCTTATAGCTGCACAAGTGGTCTCCACTGACCCAGGATCTAGCATAGTTGCGAAAAAGAAGAGCAATATTTTCCAACCAACTTAGGATTCTGAGAAAACACTGTTTTAAGTAAATTAAAATAACAAAAAAAAAATCATAAATAAATAACGGAAACTGCATGTCACGTGAGCTTTCCCCCCTTATCCACAAAGGTCTTCCCATGTCTAAACCTTACCCGTCACCCCCTCCAGCAAACCGAGAGTGGTTGAGAATACCCGGGAACTGGTCTTCCAGTGTCAAAGCCGCAAGGTCCCACATCCTTCCCAGTACAGCCACCAGGGCAGTCCATCAACTCCCCATGGCGGGATCAACAGATAACAGTGAGGAAAACGGAACCCCGCCACTGAGAAACCTCCAGACAATGGAGGAGGTGCTGCAAGCCTTCGAAACTCTCAAGAAACGCCTATAAGAACAGCAAGCCTGGATCGTAGATACCATGCGCCGTCGCGGAACCGTCATTGTTCCCCAAACTGATGGGACCTTCGTTCTCATAAAAGACGAATAAATACCTGTTCCCCTGGGTCTTCAAAGCTATCAGCAGGTCCCGCCTCCGCCAAGCTACGAGAACCAAGCAACGCAAAGCAGCTCCCGCTCAAAGCTTCACTCAAGCAGCTCCGACTTGCCCGCCTCAAAGACAAGCCGCTTCCGCCTACGCGCCACAAGCTCAATATCACTAACACACATACGGGCCTGCTCCGCCAGATTCCAATGTATCTCGGTATCCCCCGGGATTCAATCATTTGCCTCTATACGAGCCTCGCAACCATAACCTGAAATCCCAATGTCCGCCAGGGACAGATATCCCAAGTGGATATCCAGAAATTTCAAACCTACCACCCGCTAGACTGCCACTTGGGGCTAATGAAATATATCCCCAGTTCCCAAACACAACCCTTAGCGGTCCGGACAATCACGCCCTCAATTTCAACAATCCAAGATATGGGATGGTATACACTCAACTACCTCCCCAAGACTCCCGAATGGTGATCTCGTCAATCAATCCACCTCCATCCTCTGTTTCCATCCCAGAAAATGGCAGCCTGCCTCCGCCTACTGGCCCTCATATGGTTTGGTTGGTTGAACAGATAAAAGATATGCAAGGGAAAATAGCCAGCCCTCGGAAAGACCCGCTCACGCCCACATATCTGAGCAAGGTGGTTCCTCTCCCCCCGAAGTTCAGAATGCCGGAAATGGAGAAGTTTGATGGGACAGAATGCCCGAGGACCCATATCAATACCTATGTCTTAGGTACGAGGACCAAAGGGGCCACACCTCAACAAATGGCAGATCACTTCCAACGCTCCCTAAAATACACGGCCTTGACGTGGTTTCTTAAAGTAAAAGCAGAAAACCGCTCCACCTGGGAGCAAATAAGTGATATCTTCCTAGAGAAATACCGTGCTAACATCAAGTGGAAAACAAACCGGCATGACCTGCAGGCCAATGAGCAGAAAGATGATGAGTCAGTGGAGGAATTTTACAAAAGATGGAATTGGAAGTTAAGCTAGATAGTGGACCTCCTATCCAAGGAAGAACAGATGAACATCTTCCACTCCTGCCTCAAACCATCGTTGAGGACATTAATCAGCCACCACCCCTATCCTGATCTTCACGCTATGTTCAACGCCGGTACCAAGTTTGAAAAACTTTGAGCACGCAGAAATGGTAGCCGATCATGCTTCTTCCAACCGCCGCAAGGCGCCCCGCGCTAATCCGACATATGCCCCAAACAAAGGGAAAATGGCTACCGAGGCTTTCCACTACATTCGTAATGAAATCCCGGAAGCCGTGACCAAGCACCTCGAGGAATAAACGGCGGCGTTTGCCAAGACTTCGACAACCTCGGAATGCCTCCAAGACAAGTGTTCGAGGCATCGATAAAGCGTAACATGTTCAAGCCCCTCGAGAATTATCAACCGAAGAATCATAACCCTAAGCTAGACATGAGCAAAGCGGTGTGCCTTCCACAACTACCCCTGGCCACACCACCGACGATTGCTTCGTGCTGAAGCAAGTGGTCCAGGGGATAATTGAAGAAGGAAAGTTGGAGCGCCCCCGCGGTCCCAACACGAAACCCTTTCCGGAAACCCTTCCCTAAAAATGACGGGGTAAGCATGGTGGATAAGTCCTCTGCTAATTCCCGTAATGATTGGGGACGTGAAGACGGAACTTGGGGCTTCCACAATGAAGAATTCGGAAGAAAGAATCCAAGAATGGTTATTCCCCAATTATCCTTTCCAGCATCGGGGCACACCAATGGGTGGATTGAACGCTCCTCGGAGATAAGGCAGTTCGAGACAGGCCGAGCAAGTGGCAGCGTCAAAAACGGCGCAACTTTCACAAATACGAACCCACAGCCAGCAAGAGGAAATAATTAAGAAGCTTGGGCTAACCCCCCATCTCCTAGAGTCTAGCTTCGAAAATAAAAGATCCCGAGTCTGTTGTATTTAGGTTTGAGTCACTCGAGTCGTCTGACGGCCTTACGCTTAAAGATTATGCGTTAACAAACACTGTATTCCCTTATGCTTTGAATAAATTTGACCTCTCTGAGTATCCCCTCATTACTACTTTAACAAATGATAAATTAACTAATCAAAACAGTTAATAATGATTCACTTGATAAAGACGCAGACACATTAAATGAACAATACATTAAAAAATCTTTAAGCATGTTGTCAAACGAGAGGAAAATCGGGCCCAAGCTGTCGAGAAGGTTCTAACCAAAATGAATTTGGGAACTGCCGAAGAGCCCATACACTTTACCATACCCCACACAAAGGCCTCCATCAAGCCATACACTTTCCAAAACATGTTCCCACTATCACCTTGACCAAGTCAACGACGGCAACAACATCAAAGGACAACAAAAGGTCACTCAGCATCAAAAGATTGACCACATGTCGACAACAACCTAGGGGCTTGCCTTCGCCCTCCTGCGCATCAAGAAAGTTCAAGCAGGGGCTTGCCTTCGCCCTCATATGCCTGAAAAAAATAAAAATCTCAAGCAGAAGCTTAAAAAAATAGAGAAAAAGCTCAAGCAGGAGCTTCAAAAAAAAAAGGAGCCAAGGACCCAGCACCGCCAGTCAGAAGCCCAAGGCAGAAAGGCCAAAGCGCATCATAAGCCCTTACGCAATATTCAAATTCTTCCTCTTCACATAAGAGCAACGATCAAGAAGCAATGGATTCATTGAAACTTCCGTCAAATACGACTTGTCAAGGAATCACCTCAAGGCCCTTGCCTCATCATTCAACCTTTCCAAGCATTTTCGCCAAAGGCCGCACGAATATTCATGCCCTGGCCCCAAAGCCAAACACAGTTCAACCCCGAACTACGTCGACCTGATCTCCTTATCTTAAGGGGAACGTAGGCAACCAGAAATGGTCCGGTCATAAACACATACAAATCCACAAAACCGGTCTCATCTATGACCTCTCCTATACAGAAACCTTTTTTCACACCAGACCAACTCGATCCTTGATACCGGTTGACTTTCTCCTCATGATTAATCAAGCATATCAAGTTTAATTGTTGAATAACCCGAACATCAACAAAGGGTTTTAAGCAAACATGTGATCATTGTGAACAAATCAAGTTTTCAGATGTCTCGACAAGTCTTCTTTTTCTACAAAATAGGAAAAATAGAGCTAAACACTGCTTTTCTGTCAGCAGGGCTTCCATACACTTTTACAAGCTTTTCAGTTCTCATACTCTCTCAAAATAGACAAACCCAAAAGCATTTCTTTTGTGCCTACATCAAATAAGGCATTCACACAAAAGGGGACCCGTTCCCACCTTTTCAAAAATAATACGCCCTTGCGAGTGTACATTACAAGTCATTTCTCCCACAAAAGAGGGTCGAACTACGGAGACCTGAGCCCCTCAAGGGGAACGTAGGCAGCCTTCATTGGTTCGGTCTAAGAAATACACAAAATTCCAAAAATTGACGCCACCAAGGCTCAGACAAGAAGCAAGCAAGAGATTTTGTGTCTCGACAAATCTTTAAAAGTAAATCACAAATCATCACAGTTAAAACACTTCTTGATTAGTTCAAGCACGGCGTACTCTCAAACTCACAACATGCTAAAAGACAACTTAAAGCATTTAACAATTAATGTGTCTGCAAATGACAATGAAGGGATACTTAGTGTTTCAGAAGGTCATTCCGCGCCACTCGCACTTGTCCCCTCGCCATTCTTTCCTTTCTTCCCTCGTCCCCGGCGAGTCTCTCTTCGCTCCACACGAGCCAACTCGTCTCCCTCCTTCCTAGATCGAGTCCTCCCCATCGGGTCAAACAATCCAGTAGCACGCCAAGCTTCATTCGCCCATGCCTCGGCTCGGATCTCCTCCCTACAAGTCTATAAAAGGGGACCTCTCCCCGCCAGTCTGTCAACGCTAGTCTCATAGTCAAATAAAGCGTCTCCCGTGACACCCTGAGGGTTAACCCAAGATTCTGCACTCCTAAGGTCGCAGCTTAAACGACAATCTTGCCCCAGAATAGCTTTGCGCTTTGCGCCTGCTCCCCAAAACCAATTGGGTCTGCCCGACATGCTGCTCATCCAGGTACTCGATGGTCAACACAACACTCTCACGACGTCGAAGGAGCACTACAGGAGGGAAAGCGGAATACATCCATACCCTCAGAAAATACAGAAAGGCATTTGGATCTGTCATGCAGAAGGAGGCTACCTCCATAGTGGCAATGCCTTCCCAGCCCAGCAAAGGCTCCTGCCTCATCCCGAACTGCCTGGAAACAAGCGATGGAACATGGAAAGAGGACCAAGACAAACACGGAACTCTGACAACATAGGAACCTTCCTGACATGCCCTCCTAGTCTCAATCCCCCAATGGGAAACCCACCAGCGGATCTGATGCGTGCCAAGTCGAGCCATCCACCTCTCCCAAGCGGACTGATCCATATCCAAGATAAGAGGTCGCTGAGCAAACGTCCACGTACTAAAAGATGTCAGAAGCACAGGCATTGCTTGAAGCCTCTCTCGCAACCACAAAGTGACTGTGTGCAGGGGCTTCCCCACACATGAACCGGTCCCCCATCGCCAGGCGATCCATGCTGTGGAAAGTCTCCCCCCGAAAACTAAGGGAACGATGTCCTCACCGACCTGGAAATGGCATACCACATCCAACAAACACGTCCCATGAGACACACTCCCGTCGTCGCTCATGACACTGTCAAAGTTGCTTCAGCCCCCAATTTCTCAGAAAACCATCCAAAGCTACCTCAGCCTCCACTAACCACAAATGCATTCCCTCACTTCATGCGACATGCACGAAAAAAATAAAATAAGCTAGCAACAATTCCTAGGTCGGTCCCTGGAATCACAAATATGTCATTACATCTTAAAATAAAATACTTTGTTGTGCAAAATACAAGTCTTTTATTACAGATACCAGATGTCTGTTGCTCTACATATACAAAAAAAAACAGAAAGAGGGAAATCAAAAGAGCCCTACTCCTCGTCATCAGAATGCTAGATCCCCTCCT
Organism: Adenophora triphylla var. japonica; assembly: GCA_022495995.1. NCBI lineage: Eukaryota > Viridiplantae > Streptophyta > Magnoliopsida > Asterales > Campanulaceae > Adenophora > Adenophora triphylla. Next base: position 11,758 of record JAFEMH010004300.1, on the reverse strand, counting down.
CAATCGAATGCTCGAAGTAGCCCGAGGGGTCAAACCCGGTAAAAAGATCAAAGAAGGGTTGCGAAGACGAACCCTCACCCTGCACACCCGATGAAGGGAAGAGCGGATAAAGGGTCCGCAACCTCCGGGGCCCCCGAAGACATCCCCACATCAAAACACTGCCGCTCCTGAACCGGCACCTCAGGATGTGGCTCTGGCTCAGCCCTCGAAGAAGGATTATCCACAGGCTTCCTCGAAGGCATCGGCTCAAACGCCGCCGAACTCCGCAAAGATCCGCAGGACAACTTCCCTAAGAGCTTCATCGTAAAAGCCCTCAACCCCATGTATCAGTGGGTCAGCACGTCCAAGGACCGCCCCGAGACTCAAGCAAGCAAGCAAACACCAAAGAAAATCTCACCAAAGGGATATCAAATCATACTCGAAAAAAAGAGAAAATACGTAAAAGATGCCCAGATGGAAAAGAGTAAGCACACTCACCGGAGCATCCAGGTCAACCTGTTAAGCAGCAGGACCATGCTCAGGAACGGTCACAGTCACCCTCCTCCTCAAAGAGTCCCCACAAACATACGAGAAGTCCGGCCCAGGCACCGGAACATCTAGAGGATGTGACGAGCCGGGCCTGTCTTTCCTCGCCAACACCTCGCGCGTCCTCGCTTCTTCCATATCAAGAGGACTCATCATATGGAAGGGCGGATCCCTCGAAGCCATATGAGGCGCACCTGCGCCATGCTGCCAGAATAACCTCTCCCCCAAGTACATGGAGTCACAAGTAAGACCCCGTAGAAGCCTCCATCACGCACGTGAAATACGCGTGAATTTTTTGAATAACAGAGAGTCGCCACTTATTATTTATTTAGGAAAACAATAAGAAAAACCTTTTTGATTTTAAAGAGATTTGAGGGTTCGGGGGTTAAGTTATCGAATGGGAAGGTCGAGGAGCACCCATTCCACCCAATCCGGAGATCGGTCTTGCCACCGAGTATTATTAATCTTTTTAATTACCTAATTAAATAAAAGAACAAGTAAACCCTAATTAATTTCTTGATTAGGAATGTCGGATTATATGCTTGAGATCGCCTTCATCGATTGAAGGGACTCTAGCTAATCCTTTTGATGGGATTACACCACTCTAAAAGTCAATAGAGAGATTGAGAAGAAGAAGAGTAAAAGTATAGGAATTTACCTAGCGTTTAGGGAGTATTTGATTTAGAACGTGGTTCTAAGATGTCTTCTCGGTCGAGAAGTGATTTGGGCAGAGTTTCGACTCAATATGAGAGTCAAATCTTGATGCGGACAGAGCTTTGCCTCAATCCTTTATTCGGGCTTGGATGTTTGTTGATCAACAAGGTTGATAAACAAACTTTAGGTGATTTTAGGGAGGTTTTGTGTGTGATTTAAAGGAATCTTTCGTGGAGAGAAACCGACAAATTGTGTGTGTTGTGTGTTTTCGATCGTGGATCGGGGACCTCTGAAATACTGGAAGTCACCAAGTATTTATAGGGGATTGAGAGGTAAAGGTGGAGAGGGAAAGCATCAAAGGAAGCTTCCAGAACTCAATTATGATTGAAGAACCGGATTGATAAGGTTTTATCCAGAAAAGAGGTTGAAACGGAGAAGAATTGTGATTCTGCACATCCTGCAGAAGGGATATCTCGCGCGAGACACGCTATTCCGCGCGAGATAACTAATCGGTTGACTATTTTGTCCTCTTCAGTTATTCCGTTAGTCAGTTAGGTCCAAAACTAACGAGGTTAGTTAGAAACTTAACGAAACATGACGAAACTAATATGCTTTCATCAAAACACAAAAGAGAGATGAAGAGTAGCCAGTAATCATGAATTATTGGTTCGTAATGGGGTGTCTACACCGCATCACCTAGGGGCACCCTCCACTCTCATCCTCATCATATCGAGTCTAAGGGTACAACGGAAACCCTCTGCATCGACTCTCTCCCGCAGATTGTCAGATGATCTTTCGATGCATCGAGACATGAATGGAGGAATATATTTTCATATCTTTTATGATTTTTTTATTATTTTCGGAATTAATTTTAGTAGAATAATTATAGGAGGTTTTAGAGTAGATTTAGACTTGATTTATTGGTTTTAGACTCCTAATAGGTTACCTTATAGGTTAGACATTATTTTAGGACTTTATTTCTTGTTTTTCAAGTTTTATGGGTGCTCTAAAATAGCTCCTAAAGTCAGAATTCAAAAATTAGAGTTTTTGATTTTGAATTAATAGAGAATAAAGGAAAAGCTGAGGCTTTCTTTATCTAGGGTTTGTAACCCATTGTTTCTGGGTCTTTCCGTTCGGTATCAATCTCAAGACTTCTTTCGACATCATTTGCACGTAGGCCTCGACGAGGGTATCGATATTGACGGCCGAACGAGGGCGTAGTGTTCATGGCGGAAAAGATGTTCCGTGGAAGGAACCGTGTGGAGCGGATTCCGGCCAAGACGTTCATCATCGCAAACGTGGCATACGTGATATTGAGGTAGACGAAGTGCGAAAGCAGCATTCAACAATTCCAACTTTCAGCGCGTGGGAGCATCCACCGATGGGTTCAGATTCGGATTTATCATCCGAGGACACGGAGTTTCATGAAGGGGTCACTCCCTTCAACCAGGGTAACGAAATTGGGTCCAGAATGCCGCAGATCCTTCAAGGGATATCGAGGCGTAAATCGAGAGTCCTGAGATTGAAGGTATGGCATACCTGCATGTATTTCGCGGCCCCGTTATCTATCATTATCACAAAGGGGGTTTTTGATGATCCATCATCACCCTTTGCTTTATTAGACAGCTTTTGATCGCTTTGTTGATTGGTCAAAACCTCCAATTTTTGACATGTGCGATCGTGATATTTGTCAATTGGAAAGGTCATACGGGCTGATCGAAAAACACCTTGTTCAAAATTTCCGCGATGAATTGTCGAGGAATTTTTGGGTTCGCGTTAAGTGTTTTTATCCGTACAAGATCCTTTCGATTGGTTGTTTTCCGCCGATTTGTCATCGACTGTCAAGAAATTGTTATTTGAAGATTGTGTTACATATTTTTGGGCGGATTGGATGGATTTAGTGAAAAGCAATCGTAAGTATACAATGCGTCGACTCGTATAAAAGTAAATTTCTTGTCGCGAATGTCGACTCGTGGTCGAGTCTTTTCAAAGAAGGGAAGAATGATGCAGATCGAGACATGAATGGAGGAATATATTTTCATATCTTTTATGATTTTTTTATTATTTTCGGAATTAATTTTAGTAGAATAATTATATGAGTTTTTAAAGTAGATTTGGAGTAGATTTATTAATTTTAGACTCCTAATAGGTTACCTTATAGGTTAGGCATTATTTTAGTACTTTATTTCTTGTTTTTCAAGCTTTATGGGTGATATAAAATAGACCTAAAGTTGTAATTCGAAAATAATAAAAAAATCATAAAAGATATGAAAATATATTCCTCCATTCATGTCTCGATCTGCATCAATCTTTATATGTAACAGTGACCTTTCCCATGCGCATCCTCCTCTTCCTCAAAGAACGAGCCCAGCACAGCATGGCGGGATAGCCAAACATGGCCTCATCCTTCCTAGCCCGACTACTGGCCGGGCACCGAAGATCTCTATAGTACCACTCCGCAACGAAAAGCGTATAGTGCACAAAAAAGAGTCCTACTCTAAGTCATCCGCACCACCGCCTGGGTAAAGACTCCTCGCATATCGGCGGCTTTCGCCAGCCCACCTCATCATCCTCATGAACCCAAAGACCTTCCTCGACCGGATAATCCAAGAAGTCCGCAGGAGTAAGAATGAAGAAGGAAAGAGAAGATGAGCCATCCCTCCTCTCCTCGTCCAAAGACTCCGAGGCGCCCACGTCCTCAACATTTCAACGACTCTGGCCGCAGGCGACCCACGTCCCTCAACAACTCCTGGGCCGAGGCGCCCACGCCCTCAAAACATTTTAACAACTCCTGGCAGGTGTGCCCCACGCCCTCAACATTTTAACAACTCGATCGTAGGCACCCCACGTCCTCAACATTTCAACGACTCCTGGCCAGCAGGTGCCCCACGTCCTCAACACCTCAACAACTCGATCGCAGGCGCCCCACGTCCTCAAAACATTTCAACAACTCCTGGGCCGCAGGCGCCCACGTCCTCAACATTTCAACAACTCAACCATATGCGGCACCACATCCTCGCTATCTCACTGTAAGCGCTACTACCATTTCCTCATCATCTCTGGGCCGCAGGCGCCACACGCCCTCAAACTTCCCGCTACAAAGGCGCTCCTCCTACAGTAAACACAACAAAGGTATGTCAATAAACTTCAAATGCAAGACATAGTAGTAATAAACACTACATAAAAGAAGAATCCCAAAGACGACATGCATGCCTTTCTAAAAAATTCCCACAAACAAAGTTCCATACCTGGATCCACAAAATGCGCCATCAAACTCAACTTAGGTCCATACGCCTTAGAATAGTCTCCTTAGGTCAAGACGCCTTATAATAGTCTCAATCTTAGGGTCATACTCCTGAACTAGGGTCTCGATTTAGGTCCAGACGCTTAGAATAGTCTCAACCTAGTGGTCATACTCCCGAACTAGGTCTCAATTTAGGTCCGTACGCCTTAGAATAGTCTCACCCTAGTGGTCATACTCCCGAACTAGGTCTCAATTTAGGTCCGTACGCCTTAGAATAGTCTCACCCTAGTGGTCAGCGATCCCGAACTAGGTCTCAATTTAGGTCTAGACGCCTTAGAATAGTCTCAACCTAGGGTCATACTCCTTAACTAGGTCTCAATTTAGGTCCAGACGTCTTAGAATAGTCTCAACCTAGGGTCAAACTTCGAATCTAGGTCTCAATTCTAGGTCCAGACGCCTTAGAATAGTCTCTCCCTGTGGTCATACTCCCCGAACTAGGCCTCAATTTAGGTCCAAACGCCTTAGAATAGTCTCACCCTACGGTCTTACTCCCGAACTAGGTCTCAATTTAGGTCCATACGCCTTAATAGTCTCAACCTAGTGGCCATACTCCCGAACTAGGTCTCAACATGTGATAGACACCCCCAAACAGCCTTCCTTCACTTGTGGTATGTACTACTTCAAAGAAAATCAACTTAGATACTCCTCGCTTCCAACCCATCAAAGTAAGCCTGAAATCCCTTCCCCAGCGGACAAAAACTCAAACGGGAATTCTTGAAAACCCGTACAAGACCATACATCCTCAGCCGATAAACATCGCCGTCATCGTAAGCCCGAACCTCGCCCACTAAATGACAAAATAAACACAAAATGCACAAAACGCCTTCAAACACGAATCCCAAGGCGAAAACGCCTCCACGCTCATAGTTTCACCATCACCAACACGATTCGTAGTCTTAAGGGTTTTAAATTACTCGGTCCGGGAAGCACCGCAAAACCTCCCAAATCACTATCCATAGCTCTAAGGCTTTAAATTACTCGGTCCGAAGACCGCATAAATGTCCCAAAACATCATCACCTTAGACGCCACCACGCCTCACAATCGACCCCCTGGCGGTCATATCACCTAGGATGCCACCACGCCTCACAATCGACCTCGGCGGTCACATCACCCTAGGACGCCACCACGCCTCGCAATCGACCTCGCGGTCACATCACCTTAGGACGCCACCACGCTCACAATCGACCTCGGCGGTCACATCATCCTAGGACGCTACCACGCCCTCACAATCGACCTCGGTGGTCGCATCACCTTAGGACACCACCACGTCTCACAATCGACCTCGACGGTCACATCATCCTAGGACGCCACAACGTCCTCACAACCGACCTCGGCGGTCACTCTTCACCTTAGGACGCCACCACGCCCTCACAATTGACCCTCGACGGGCCACATAACCTCAGGGCACCACCACGTCCGCATACACTCACGATTACACGACTCCGAACTACGATCAGGCTTGATTTCCACTAGGGATACGTAGGAATCCTATCAAAGGGTCCAACCAACCGACCTAAACGGCCACACAGTAGGACACCACTATGCCCTCACAGCTAACCTTAGCGGTCACATCACATCAGGACACCACCGCGTCCTCACAAAACCAACCTACACGGTCACATCCTCTCCCAACACGCGATCCAGATAAGGTCCCTTATCTTATCGACGACCCCACTTCCTCCGTAAGTGACGTTGTCGAGGGGCTTCTTTAAGTACCCCAATCTGGATCACTCTTTTCCAAACGCACGAAAAACATCGCAAACTCACACAAACGCAATCTCGAACACCCGTAACCCTCAAAAACCCCAAAAACCACCAACCAAACCAAGGGGAGCAATTCTGGGATTAAAGTACAAAAGGACTTTTACTGTAATTTTGGAAAATATGGAATTGGTATGTTGTCGTGCGACACACTCGCCAAGAGACATAATTATTACAAAATCCCCTTAAAGTCCACGAGTATTCCCTTAAATCCGTGAAAATAAAAACTGGTAATGGCTGACAGTGTCGTGCGACATAGTTAGCCAGAATCTGGACCCTATAAATAGAGGCCTCCCCCTCTCATTTTTCTCATACCTCTCTCTTCTCCTCTTTCTCCCATCCTTCAGGCTTCCTATCTAAGACCCTTCGGGGCAATCCCGGTTCCTTTCGGCTCTCTCCGGGCATTCCCGAGGCCCCTCGTGGTACTCCGAAGCCCTGCCGAGCACTACCGAGCACTCCTGAGATGCTCCCGAGCTTCCCCAAGGAACTCTCGAGGCATCCCGAAGCCTTTTTGATCCATCCTGAAGCCCTGCCAATCCATCTCGAGGCATTCCGATCCATCCCGAGGTGTCCCGGCCCTTTTCGAGCACAACAGACATTCCTGACGCACGTCGGAACTCTACACGAGCACAACCGACGATCCCGACGCATGAAGAACCTCTGCCTAAGTCCAGTCAACGATCCATGTGATCCCAACGCATGACGAAACTTAGCCTCGAGTACACACTCGACAATCCCGAGGCACGTCGAAACTCCTCGTCCGCGTACACCGACACGTCCCGACGCTATCCCGGCCCGCTCCCGGCCCTCCCGAACACTATTCAACACTAAAACACTATTCCCCAGCGGAAGACAGACACAAACCAACATTGATAAGGCTTCCTTCCAACAGTATTTCAATACATTTCAATACATAGCGTGCAATGTAGACATTATATACAGCATGCCTTTTTTTTAAAAAGCGCACACACACAACATTTAAAGAAAGAAGGGGTACCGAAAGACTCGTTTTTACGAGGCGACTCGGGTGAGCTCTAACATTCTCTTCCTGAGGCGTAACCTGACCTCCGAACTTAAAAATCTCATCACACAACAACAATTTTTTTTTAAACTAAGCCTTTTCTAAATGTTTTGGGCTAAATCAAACGGTGTGGCGACTCTACGAGCGAATACGCACGAGACACCTCCTCCAACCAAATTCGCGCCGAGCGATCCGCGAGATGCCTAGGGGTACGCATGCGCGGAAGCCTGGATCTCGTAATTTCAAGAAGATTAGGACCTCTAAACTTCTTTCTCGGCAAGGTAGGCCACGCGTACCAAATCCCATCTTCTCTTAAATCATCCCGATATATTTCTCGATCTTGCACAAGTTCCGCATGCAACTATGCAGAACCTGGCCACAACTCCACTTACTCCCTGGGCTCACACCTCGTCTCGGCTTTGACGGCAAGGATCATTTGACGATGCTACTGCCTATCGTAGCATGGTAGTGCGGGCTCCAAAAGATGCTACCCTTTACTCGCCCGCACTTATCATTTGCCGTCAATCAAGTTTGTCGGGCCTTACGCACGCACCTCGTACATCTCATCTTCAAGCGCCAAACGGATCTTTAGATTTCTCGAAAGGCACGACATCCTTAGGGTTGTCCTTTAAGGCGTGCTCTGCATACTACACTCTTGGCTTTTTGTGATGCAGATTGGGTCGGGTCACCCGATGATCGGCGGTCCACAACCGGTGCTTCGTTTTCGTAGCCCGAATCTCTACGGCGCTGACAACAAAGAAACAACACATTGTGGCTCGCTATAGTAGTGAGGCGTCATATCGTGCCTTAGCCTCTACAAGCCGAGCTAAAATGGTTCTCATACGTGTTTCGTGAACTCGGTCTTATGCTCTACCCACTCGCCTATTTTGTGACAATATTTCCGCTCTTCACATGTCAAAGAATCCTTTTTCACGCTAGAACTTGTCACATTGAGATAGATTTGCATTTTGTTCGTGACTTGCATCAACGGGGATTTTTGCGACTTCATCACATTTCCTCCACCAATCAAATAGTTGATATCTTCACTAAAGTCTCGCCAAACCAAGGTTTGTCTTATTTTCCGACAAGCCGCAGCCTTCGACAATCTTCGCTTGGCTTGAGGGAGGGTGAAAGCGGAACTACGTGAAGTGAGTCCTATGACTCACAAGATCTATTCCAAGACTCCCATATCATGTAAATATATTGTCCACATTATGTCCTTTCCCTAATTTGTTAACCGTATTCTAGGAATTATAGTAAGCATATATTTTATTTTCCTTGTAATTGTCAGTACAGCTTTTCTATCTATCGAATGAATCCATAAGGAAAACCCAAGTTGGGTTCCTTTCAAAATACTACCGCCGTGTTATCTCTCCCCTCTCGGTTCTATCTCTTTCTTCTCTTGCGTGTGTTCTTTTCTTTTAACCACTCAGTGTGTTTATTCGTTCATAACTTACGGTTTTCTCCTTGTTTAATTTTACGTTGTAAATTGTATTTCAATATATTGTAATTCTTTTCTCTTTTGTGCTTTTGTAAGATTTTGTATAACAATCTTAGGAAAAATTACCCTATTTGAGAAAGGATTACAGATTTGAGAATCCGTTGGAGCGGCGGTCACGGGAGAAAAGATAAAAAAAAAACGATGGATGAGATGGTTGGAAGAAAATTTCAGCAAGTTTCTTGCAATGACCAGCTGTGGTAAAATTGCAATTCCCGATTCGTTAACCGTTGGATCAAGCTCAAATTTTGTGAGAAAGTTCTAAACTCATATAAGAACGATATGGACGGTGAAGATCAAAATATTTTACGTGTAGATGAAGATAAAAATTTCGGAAAAGAACAGTTTATGAAAGATTTTTTTTTTTGAACATATAATGAACTAACAAAAGAACATTAAGGATGTTACGACGATTGTGTAAAATAGTTGTGGTGACGCCACTTCTAGTGTTTATACAATGGATAATATATCTCTTATGATTCATGAGATCATAGTGAGAAAAATTGAAAAGTTCGTAGGAACTATGTTGAAAAATTGAACGTAGAAAGATGTAGTCTTTAATGTTCTTATGGTTCACAAGAATCATAGTTAGAAAAATTAAATAGTTCGTTGGAACTATGTTGAGAAGACGGACATTAAAAGATATAAGCCTTTAACGTTGCATTTTATCAATGATTTATCGACAAAGATAATAGGGCTTCTTGAAAAGAATTCAAGTAAACTTATTATTGTCATTAGTGACAAAGTCACAAAGATAAAAACAACAAAGTTTCTTGAAAGTTGTTAAATTATATTGTTGTGAACATTGACAAATGTCACAAGAACTAAATATATATGGCTTCTTGAAAGAAGTTGTTAAAATCTATTGGGGGAATGTGTGATTAATATCATAAAGATAAAAATAATAAGACTTTTTGAAGGAAGTTGTTAAATCATATTGTAGTTGATGATGATGAATGACACAAAATATTTAAAAGAAGAACTTCTAAAAAATATTGTGTATTATATAAATGAGAATTAAATTTTCTAATTTAGAGGTACTCCAATATGAGACATTTGAAGTTATGAAATAATTAACTCTCCAATTATAATTTCATTAAGGAATTTAGAGATTATAAAAAATGAATTGTGTTAATTCTCCTATTAAATTAATAATTTGAAGTCTTGGAATGAATTTTTCTTTTGTACTTTTTGTAAAGATTTTGTCTAACACTTTTCCTACCAATCTATATCTATAAGATAAATTAGACCCCCACTACGTAACAAATAGATAAATACTTTCAATTCACCAAAATTTTCATTTACGCTCTCACTATTTTTTGGTTCCTTTCCCATTTTGCAGCTTTAATTTTTTAAATTAAAAAAAAAAAAAAAAAAAACGATATCCTCAAACACAAACTTAAAAAAAATAAAATAAAATAAAAATATAACGCGTTCTCGAACACGAACTTATTCTAGCCTTTCAAGTAAGATTGACCGTGAAAATATGTGTATTTCACCGGATATCCTGTAATCCTTACCCATCTTCCCCCCCTCCGTTCCTTTTATTCATCTCTCGGCGAAACTAACCTCACTCCGCCCCCTCCTTCCAAATTCCACCCCCATCCACCCCTCATTTCACCTGCCACAATGACGTATTCCTCCCAAGCTCCATCTAGAAAAATCACTCCCAAATCCTTCTCCCGGCTCCCCTCACCATTGGTTTTCCTCTTGCTCATATATCAATGGCGGATTAATCTTCTCCATTGATTTTATTTTTGCTGGAAGAGAAAGGAAATCGGTGTAATTTAATTTCAACAATGGCGTACTATGAGTATAGGAGAGGCGAAGAACAGAAGAATTACAGAATACCTAAACCTCGATTTTCCGACTCCATTTCATACCAAGACGCATCCACTCTCAAGCTGCCTTCTTTTCTCTCTCCTCCGAGTCCCCTTCCCTCCCTCTCTCTCTAGCCGACGCCTCAACTCTCACCCAGGTAATAATTTCTTTGATTTTTACTTAATTCGAATAATTTGTTGAATTAGGGTTTAAATTCTGATTCTAAAGCCTTTAGTTTGTGCCTTTAATTCGTTCTGTTAACATAAGTTTTTTTCTTAATTTGTGCCTTAATTCGAATAATTTGCTTAATTAGGGTTTTAATTTGTGCCTTAATTCGTTATGTAGGAAGCTTCACTGCTTTTGAAATTGAAAAGTTTTTGGTTTGTTTAATTCAGATTTAAGCTCAGCTACTTATTTTGTGTGCAATAACGGGTGTAAGTTCAATGTTTATCTTTGAAAGTACAATTTTTTTAGTGGTTGAGTTAGGATTATGGATTGTGGTACATTTTGAGATGCATACAGCTTCTTGATTTTGCTGGAGTTGGGATTAAAAGTAGGCAACTAGCTTCTTTCTATTGTTGCTTATATGCCATTCTTGGCATAGATGTATGCGATTTGTGCATAAATGTGCATATATGCTTACATCAATCTACTATTGTTTGGCCCGCTTTGAACATCCACATATATTATTGACTTAGTCTTTATGTTTGACCGAGCGCTTCCACTTTTGGGGCGTACACATTACTAACGTGCAATGTCTACATTCCCTAGTTGTTTCCATGACTCTGGAAGATTTTTGCTTAGTGGGAGTCGGGATAGAGAAAGTGGGGATAGAGAATAACGAGTGGAAAGCGAGTCCCATTAATAAAATATTTCCGCCATTTTGGGGTTGTCCTATTTCTAGTGGGACACCAAAAATGGCAAAATGTCCTAATTCCGAATGGGACTCCGAGGGAGTACAAGCTTATTATCGAATAAAAATGAGCCCCGCACTACTATATATGTAAAAATATACTGATATTTAAGAAAAATTATATTGGGAAACTACAAAGGAATTTGTTAAAGTGAAATGGAAGTAGTTGACACTGAGAACGTGTGAGAGGCAAAATAAAAAGGAAGAATTGTCCATGAGATAGTAAAAACCAATAGAATGCAATCAAAATAGAAAACCGC
>JAFEMH010004299.1:177500-217052 GCA_022495995.1 Adenophora triphylla var. japonica | reverse complement strand
GCGACATTTGACTATTGATGATCAACACAAGTGAAATTTGACCAAACATTAATGTCAATCTAATCATCCTAAAGAAATTCTAAAAAATGTTATTGATAAATTATACAATTTTTTGAATTTTATTAGGATGATTAATCTGACATTAATGTTTGGTCAAAGTCACTTGTTTTGACCATCAAAAGTCAAATGTGCCAAACAAAATGAGGCGGAGGGAATAATACTACTTTTTTTTATTCAATGTATCCACATGTTATACTCACAACATTTACCCACTTACTATTCTCTACCCCACTAAAAAAATCTTACCCCACTTTATAATAGAAAGGACTCTTATTAGTTCTTGTGTCTAGTTTTTTTTTTTTTTGAAGCTTAAACTGGGGCAGAGGGAGTATTCAAATTGACCAAGTTAAGCATCTTCATGAGCTATTTCTCGATTGGTTTTCAAACTTCAGGTTTTATTTTCTTCTCTTAAAACTTATGCTTGCTTGGTTATCAATTTAGAACATCATTTGTTACCATTGTAATTTAGATTAAAAACAAAAGTAGTTACATTTTTGGCCTGATATGTTGTTTTCATTGAAGCTGCCCTTGATATTGTTTAAGTGGATCTACAAACGTGACCAAACATTTACGAAAAACATTGAATTTTTCTTTATTACCCACATCTAATACCTTCTCTGTTTGAATCTGTGAATGACTTTTTAAGAAACTGAAAGTCTGGATGGATTAGAATCCTTTAAATTTGACTTTGGCACTGTAAGGACTGCGACTGATAACTTTGCCCATGCTAATAAGCTTGGAGAAGGTGGATTTGGTCCTGTTTTCAAGGTAATAGCCACTATCAATACGTAAAATGCATGATTTCATTTTCTTGAAATACCATTTTAATTAGTATAACTTATCAAAGTTTGTTGCTCTCACATTCAGGGTAGGCTTCAGAATGGACAAGAAGTAGCTATAAAGATGCTGTCTATAACTTCTTCACAAGGTGAATCAGAGTTTAGAAATGAAGTCATGTTGTTGCGAAAGGTTCACCACAAGAATTTGATCAGGCTCCTTGGTTTCTGTGTGAAAGGAAATCAAAAGCTTCTCATCTATGAATTTGCACAAAACGGAAGTCTTGATCGCTTCCTATTCGGTATTATTGTTAATTTTCTTGCTTATCTATAGTTCTCACTTCAACTGTTTCATTCAGGATGCATGTAGTCTACCCTAGGACTTCTTGCAGATATGGAAAATTTTGATTTGTCTCTAGTCTACTCCTCTTCTTACTGAGCTCTGATAAAAGCACATACTTGACTGTATATGCAGGTGCAGTTAATTATCCATATTTGAATTGGGATCACCGCTATAAAATCATAAGAGGTGTTGCTCGTGGAATTCATTACCTTCACGAGGAATCTCCATTTCGGATTTTTCATCGTAATATCAAACCTAGCAACATTCTGTTAGGTGCAGAGTTTGACCCAAAAATTTCTGATTTTGGTTTCGCAAATTTGCTAAATCAACGTGTATCTGAATGCTCTACTGATAAAATCGTGGGGACATGGTAAGTTGTTATTTTCTAGATAAAACCCCCATCCATCCTGGAAAGATAGTCCCACGTTTCAGTGGTTAATTTGATTGAACATTTACCAAAGCTTTTGGAAAGAATAATTACCCCAATGAAATTCTAAAACGTGTTATTGATACACTTTTAACCAAAATATTGAATTCAAAGTTTAGTTGCAAAAAGATTGACAACTAAAATAGTGGGACTATCTTTTTGGGATGGAGCAACTGATAACCATGTGAATCTTATCATACTCCTTTGTGGACCAAAAGTATTTCCTATCAAGAGAATGAATGGTAGTAAAATTTTGGAACATTTGTTACAGGGATAGAATAACAAACGTGGTTTTGTTTCTTGTTATGAACTTGGACTTCGTTTTTAATAATTGATTCGCTACAATTTCAGTGGTTACCTGGCACCAGAATACGTGGTAAATGGGAAATTCTCAGTCAAGACAGATGTCTTTAGTTTTGGTATTCTGCTTCTTGAAGTCATAAGAGGCCAAAAGATGATGACATATTCTTTTGTAGGCGATAACTCTGACAACAATATAGAGAATGTACGTATATTTTGCATAATATAGTACTTGCCTCCTTTCATGTTATCTAGTACCTTTATTTTGTTGTTTCACCTTTGAGTTCTTGCAGGCTTGGAGAAACTGGAGGGAAGGAACACCCTTAAATTTTGCTGATCTTACATTGAGAGCTGATCTAAATGATGGAGCTGATGTGGTGAAATGCATCCAAATTGGGTTGCTATGCATCCAAGATAAAGCAGTTGAGAGACCAACCATGGGTTCAGTTCTTCTGATGCTTAGCAGCTCATCTACCAGTCTGCCTGAACCTTCAGAGCCAGCATTCTCAATTCGTTGTAGTAACAATATATATCAGGAGGAGTCTATATCTGATGGAGAAACAGACATGTGGAATCATTATTCAGGCAGCGAAGATTCAATGACTGATTTATATCCCCGATAGTCTTAAAGAATGTTAATGAGTTGGAACAAATGATGAAGATCTTTGTGTTGTTTGTGTTTGGTTTCATTATTGAAATCTCCATTCTTGGGTCTTTTAGCTTTTGAAATCCTCATTGTTGTTCTTATGTATTGTATATCACTCCGTCCTTCCCTAAATGAATCACCTTTTATATTACTCGAAAAACTCGCGGTTGACAGACCAACCATGGGTTCAATTATTCTCACACTTAGTAGCTTATCTGTTTATATCAGGATTCTATATCTGATACAGAAATGGACATGTGGAATTAGACAAGAAGTCCATTGACTTATTATTCAGGCAGTGGAGAGGATTCAATATCAGATTTCTATCCCCGGCAGTGTTGAAGAAAGCTAATACATAAGAACTAGTGAAGATCTTTGTTGCTGGTGCTTAGGGCTGTGGGGCGAACCGAGCTGCTCGAACTCGAACTCATGTTCGGCTTTATTTTTTTTGTTTTATATTTATCTGTTCAGCTGAAGATCTTTATCTTGGACAATTGAAGAGGTATTCTTTCCGTGAATTACAAGTTGCAACTCGTAAATTTGGTGATGCAAATTACTTGAGCATTGGTGGATTTGGTAATGTTTACAAAGGATGATTGGTTTGGTGGCTGTAAGAAGACTCCAAAAGGAGCTTGCTGATTTTACGGAGCTTCAGTTCCAGGCAGAGGTGGAAAAGCTTGGCATGGCCATGCATCGAAATGTACTACAGTTGCGAGGCTTTTGCATGACACCTACTGAACGGTTGCTTGTGTATCCCTATATGGCTAATAATAATGTTGCCTCATATATCAGTGGTATCTGTTCTAACCTCATCATTGTTTAGATCCTTGTATATCTGATTTTTATTATGGGTTCTTGTTGCTTTGATTTATTAATTTCTTATTGATATAGTGTGCTTCTCACACCTGATTGACACCATTGCAGCTCGACTGAATGGCGATCCCCTCTCAGTTGGCAGACAAGGAAGCAAATTGCATTGGGATCTGCAAGGGGCCTAGCGTATTTACATGATGATTGCGTCCCTATAATCAGACACCGGAATGTAAAGCTGCAAACATGTTATTGGATGAGGAGTTTGAGTTGTTCATTGGACACTTTAGGGTTCACTAAGTTCATGGACAATGATGATACTTATGTTACCACTGATGTAATGGGCACACTGGAAAGTGTTCGCAGAAGACTGATGTTTAAGGGTATGGTGTGATGCTTTTGGAGCATGGTCGCAGTTTGACAAAAATGAATGACCCTCATCTCCAAATCATTCTTGTATGTGATAAATGTTTTCAGCCTTTTTGCCTACGACTAGTTTCATTGAAATTTTCAGGCCAATGAACTTGTGAGGCAAAAGGATTTGACAAGAATGGCTGATGTGCGGTTCTGAAGACCTTGGACAGCTATTCCAGTTAGCTCTGCTATACACTCAGATATTGTCAACAAACCGTCCTAAAAAGTCAGAAGTTGTCAGAATGCTTCATGGTGATGGCTTGGCTGATGGGACGAGTGGCAGAATGAGAAGACAGATAAATATGAATTTTTAGATGGGTTAGCCTTTTAATGGGTTTTATAAGGGTCTTCCATCCATTATGGTTGAAAGTTCCACTTCCCGGAGAAAATGTTATGTCAGAATCTTCATGGGCATCTTAAATTTTAGCTGACATAAGTTAATAGTATTTTGGGTATATTAATGATTTTTCAAATTATGATAAATTCTATGAAAAGTGATGCATCTTCCAAAAATGAAGTACTACACCCTACTACATACTAGTTGAATGGGTGCTTCTCAGAAATGATCTGGTTACTTCCTGATGATGTAACTAATTATTTTAATGGTGTAGATACTTCTTAGCTTCTTTTTTGATGCTTTTTGTGTGGATGTGCTAAAATTCCAAGTGACGCGGGCCCCACTTACCAAACTTATTATCTCAGAAAGTAGAGTCTATCTTTATTTGCATACACATTTGAAAAACCTTGTTAGTGTCTCCACTTATCCTTTTTCTCTAGTCTTTCTGGTTTACTACACATTCATGTTCCTTTTCACTGGTGCTATGATTTTCATAGCTATACTGAATACCATTGTGTATTATTTGCGTCAGTATCTTGAGGAAAAGGACTATGGTGAGAGGACAATCTCATCCGCGGCATTGCTGCAGGATAATGGATGCCGACGCTTTTCACTCAGAGAGATTAAATCCGCTACCCAGAATTTTAACGAAGCATTGGTTATTGGGAAAGGTGGATTTGGGAAGGTCTACAAAGGTATCATTGACAGTGGGACTAGTACTGTTGCCATTAAGCGGTTGGATATTGGGTCGAGTCAAGGAGCTCCGGAGTT
This sequence comes from Adenophora triphylla var. japonica, assembly GCA_022495995.1. Classification (NCBI taxonomy): domain Eukaryota; kingdom Viridiplantae; phylum Streptophyta; class Magnoliopsida; order Asterales; family Campanulaceae; genus Adenophora; species Adenophora triphylla. Next base: position 212,168 of record JAFEMH010004299.1, on the reverse strand, counting down.
CTGGACTGAGATTGAGATGCTTTCAAAGTTTAGACACAGCCACCTTGTCTCTCTCATTGGCTACTGTAATGATCGAAATGAGATGATCATTGTCTATGAGTATATGCCTAGTGGGTCTCTTGAGGACAATCTGTACAAAGTTGGTAGATCAATTGGTCAAAGTAGAAGTTCTCTATCTTGGGTACAACGCCTCAAGATATGTATAGGCGCAGCTCGTGGACTGGATTACCTTCACACGGGTACAAGCACTGAACATAGAGTTATACACCGGGATGTGAAGAGTTCAAATATTCTTTTGGATGAGAATATGGAAGCAAAGATCTCAGACTTTGGGTTGTCTAAACTAGGCCCAACAAATCAACCATGCACAGATGTTTGCACACATGTTAAAGGTACATTTGGCTATTTGGATCCTGAGTATTTCTTGACCCACAGGCTGACAAAGAAGTCTGATGTGTATGCTTTTGGAGTAGTGTTATTTGAAGTGTTGTGTGGTAGGCCTGCAGTTGATTCAAGATTGGATGAGGAGCAATGTGGTTTAGCTGGATGGGCTAAACACTGTGTGAAAGAAGGAAAAATTGGTCAATTCGTTGATCCTAGTCTAAATGGAAGTATTTTGTCAAACTGTTTGGATGTGTTTTCCAAAATTGCTTGTCAATGCTTGCAGAGTAGTTCTAAAAGGCGACCTACTATTGGAGAGGTTGTCACCAAGCTTGAGTTTACTCTTGCAATGCAAGAGATGCCTGATACATCTATACTGGAGGATGAGATCAATAGGCCTCTTGGTACTTTTGAAAACCAAGAGATTGCTGATTCTACCACTGACCAGTGGATCAGTAATACCGCTCCTGGAAGAGACACTTTCACGGAGCAGAAGGTTGTCAATGTATCCAATACTGGGAGCAATTTTGGAGAGATTGATAGCTTCTGGAGGCAGGGAGGTCTAAGTCTCGTCATGTCCCATGCTCGACATGTCAGGAAAAGAACATTTGCAAAGAGGGTGCATGCCTTCTTTTCATCAAAATTTCGTTCCACAACAGGTAAAACCCAGACTCTCTAATTAGTGTGATTCAACATTTTCCTGTTCGGAATGAGAGGTTCATATTACAATTTTGCAGTTTTTGTTTTCACCTAGAAATCATGATAAAGCCAATACAATAAGATTAGTCACTCTTAACTTATAAGATTAGTCACTCTTACAATTTTCCAACCCCGTTCCATGTATGAAAGAAAATCTTATAAGACTAGTCACTCTTAACTTATAAGATTAGTCACTCTTAACTTATTTTGTCATTGTGTTATTGCTTACCGTAAGTAAATTCATTCTTGTTTGAGCCCAGACAATCTTTTTATTATTGCTTACTGAGAAAAAACTGTTTTTACAATTTTTTGAAAGTGTTCCCTGATATGCTAAATAGCCTTGGTATCACTAACATTAATTCATCATATAGAAGTTTTGAGTATCTTGTGATACCACTAGGTCTGGCTTTTGATTTTTAATGCTAATTAGAAAATACTCCCTCGGTCCCACCTTATACTTCAAAAACTTCCATTCTGTGTGTCTCATTCATTACTTCTAAATCCAAAAAAGGAAATTTATACTCCCTCTATCTCATTTTGTTTGGCCACATTTGACTATTGATGATCAACACAAGTGAACTTTGACCAAACATTAATGTCAATCTAATCATCCTAAAGAAATTCTAAAAAATGTTATTGATAAATTATACAATTTTTTGAATTTCATTAGGATGATTAAATTGACATTAATGTTTGGTTAAAGGTCACTTGTTTTGACCATCAAAAGTCAAATGTGCCAAACGAAATGAGACGGAGGGAATAATACTACTTTATTCAATGGGCTCCACATATTGTACTCACAACATTTACCCACTTACTATTCTCTACCCCACTAAAAAAATCTTACCTCACTTTATAATAGAAAGGACTCTTCTAGTTCTTGTGTCTAGTTTTTTTTTTTTTTTTGAAGCATAAACTGGGGCAGAGGGAGTATTCAAATTGACCAAGTTAAGCATCTTCATGAGCTATTTCTCAATTGGTTTTCAAACTTCAGGTTTTATTTTCTTCTCTTAAAACTTATGCTTGCTTGGTTATCAATTTAGAACATCATTTGTTACCATTGTAATTTAGATTAAAAAAAAAAGTAGTTACATTTTTGGCCTGATATGTTGTTTTCATTGAAGCTGCCCTTGATAGTGTTTAAGTGGATCTACAAACGTGACCAAACATTTACGAAAAACATTGAATTTTTCTTTATTACCCACATCTAATACCTTCTCTGTTTGAATCTGTGAATGACTTTTAAGAAACTGAAAGTCTGGATGGATTAGAATCCTTTAAATTTGACTTTGGCACCGTAAGGACTGCGACTGATAACTTTGCCCATGCTAATAAGCTTGGAGAAGGTGGATTTGGTCCTGTTTTCAAGGTAATAGCCACTATCAATACGTAAAATGCATGATTTCATTTTCTTGAAATACCATATTAATTAGTAGTATAACTTATCAAAGTTTGTTTCTCTCACATTCAGGGTAGGCTTCAGAATGGACAAGAAGTAGCTATAAAGATGCTGTCTGTAACTTCTGCACAAGGTGAATCAGAGTTTAGAAATGAAGTCATGTTGTTGCGAAAGGTTCGCCACAAGAATTTGATCAGGCTCCTTGGTTTCTGTGTGAAAGGAAAACAAAAGCTTCTCATCTATGAATTTGCACAAAACGGAAGTCTTGATCGCTTCCTATTCGGTATTATTGTTAATTTTCTTGCTTATCTATAGTTCTCACTTCAACTGTTTCATTCAGGATGCATGTAGTCTACCCTAGGACTTCTTGCAGATATGGAGAATTTTGATTTGTCTCTAGTCTACTCCTCTTCTTACTGAGCTCTGATAAAAGCACATACTTGACTGTATATGCAGGTGCGGTTAATTATCCATATTTGAATTGGGATCACCGCTATAAAATCATAAGAGGTGTTGCTCGTGGAATTCATTACCTTCACGAGGAATCTCCATTTCAGATTTTTCATCGTGATATCAAACCTAGCAACATTCTGTTAGGTGCAGAGTTTGACCCAAAAATTTCTGATTTTGGTTTCGCAAATTTGCTAAATCAATGTGTATCTGAATGCTCTGCTGATAAAATCGTGGGGACATTGTAAGTTGTTATTTTCTAGATAAAACCCCCATCCATCCTATTGATACACCACTAAGATAGTCCCACGTTTCAGTGGTTAGTTTGATTGAACATTTACCAAAGCTTTTGGAAAGAATAATTACCCCAATGAAATTCTAAAACGTGTTATTGATACACCACTAAAATACAATTAATAACAAATTTTAGACTTTCATTAGGTTACATAAACTAACCTAAAATATTGATCAAAGTTTAGTCAAATTGACAACTAAAATAGTGGGACTATCTTTTTGGGATGGAGCAACTGATAACCATGTGAATCTTATCATACTCCTTTGTGGACCAAAAGTATTTCCTATCAAGAGAATGAATGGTAGTAAAATTTTGGAACATTTGTTACAGGGATAGAATAACAAACGTGGTTTTGTTTCTTGTTATGAACTTGGACTTCGCGTTTAATAATTGATTCGCTACAATTTCAGTGGTTACCTGGCACCAGAAACGGCAAATGGGAAACTCTCAGTCAAGACAGATGTCTTTAGTTTTGGTATTCTGCTTCTTGAAGTCATAAGAGGCCAAAAGATGATGACATATTCTTTTGAAGGCGATAACTCTGATAACAATATAGAGAATGTAAGTATATTTTGCAGAATAAAGTACTTGCCTCCTTTCATATTATCTGAGTACCTCTATTTTGTAGTTTCACCTTTGAGTTCTTTCAGGTTTGGAGAAACTGGAGGGAAGGAACACCCTTAAATATTGTTGATCTTACATTGAGAGGTGATCTAAATGATGGAGCTGATGTGGTGAGATGCATTCAATTTGAGTTAGATGTGGTGAGATGCATCCAAATTGGGTTACTATGCATCCAAAAAAATGCAGTTGACAGACCAACCATGGGTTCCGTTCTTCTCATGCTTAGCAGTTCATCTACCACTCTGCCTAAACCTTCAGAGCCAGCATTCTTAACTCGTGGTAGTAACGATATATATCAGGAGTCTATATCTGATAGAGAAACATACATGTGGAATCATTATTCAGGCAGCGAAGATTCAATGACTGATTTATATCCCCGATAGTCTTAAAGAATGTTAATGAGTTGGAACAAATGATGAAGATCTTTGTGTTGTTTGTGTTTGGTTTCATTATTGAAATTTCCGTTCTTAAGCCTTTTAGCTTTTGAAATCTTTATTGTGTCAAAGAATGTTAGAAACAATATATCTCAGGAGTCTATATCTGATGCAGAAACAGACATGTGGATTCCGTTTTCAGGCTTCGGAGAGGACTTGATTACAGATTTATATCCCGAAGTCGAAAAATGAGTCCGCCTTCTCTCACACACTAAAAGGTGCGATCAGTGTGTGTGTTTTTTAGGGTTTCGGCCTTTGGCCGGAATTAGTTTCTTTCCGGCGATTGAAGCCATGGCTTCCATCTTCTCTTCTCTAAATTCTAGTGCCCGTAATCCGTATTACAATCCCTCCGTATTGCAGAATTTGACTTGTCATGCGGCAAATAGTATGGCGCCGCCCTCTAACCCTAATTCCCTTGCACTGCCGTCTTCTGGTATTGCGGCACATCTGCAGCCCCGCAATCGCAAATCATCCCCACATCCGCTACAAATCAAATCCCCTCATCGACCGTTTCTAAATCTTTTGCTGACTTATTCTCTCAAACTGCAACCCCTTCATCTCAAGGAGATCCAACTGCTGCTAAGAACAATATCCCTCTCTCAGCTATTCAAACTGGCTCTCATAAAGGTTTGCCGGCAATAAAGCTTTCTAAGGAAATTCTTGCCGCATTTGCTAAGCCGTTTCAGTTCACTTTGATTGGTAAATTCATGAATGGCAGACCTTCCATGGAGGATGCTAGAATTGCCTTTGCTAAATTCCATCTGAAAGGTAATTACAAACTTGGTCATTTGGATAATCGTCATATGCTCATTCAATTGTCCACCGATGAAGATTATCAACGTTTGTTCATGAAAGATGTGTGGTATGTTGATAGATTTCCTATGCGAACCCTTGCTTGGTCACCATCATGGTGGCCGGAGCAGGAGTCTCCTATTGTCCCGGTTTGGGTTGGTTTTCCGGGACTTCCAATTCATTTGATGAACAAACCTTTTTTATTTGCAGCAGCCTCTATGATTGGAACCCCTTTATCTCTTGACAAAGCCACCGCTGAACTTTCTAGACCTAGTATTGCTAAAATTCTTATCCAAATTGATGCTACTAAGAAGCTCCCCCATAAGATTTTCATTGACTGCGGTGATGCATGCTTGGCCGAGTTTCGTTCAAAAGGTTGAGTATGACAATGTTCCTAAGTATTGCAAGCATTGCTTTATTTTGGGTCATGATATTTCTGTTTGTCGAAAGGCCAATCCCTCTCTTAATGCCCAAAAGTCCGTATATCCTAATTCAAAACCTAAGGATTCAAAATCAGCCTTGCAAGTGGAGAAGGGTGAAAAGATTTATGTTCCAAAGCAGGTTGAATCTAATCCTCCAAAGGTCGTATCTAGTAGTGGTGTGAAAATTGATGGTGTTGCTCAAGAAACTGAGGTTGTTGATCTCGATGGGGGGATTGTTCAATCTAACGAGCAGTCAACCGAAAATGGTTGTGAAGATATAGATACCCATAATGAGACGGTTGACACTCAAGGTGAAGAATTGGTAGGCTTGGATGACACAGCTATTGTTGATATAAATACAGGCAATGAAACTCTGGTAGCTACTGCTGTGCTTGGAGCGCAGATGGGGGCTTTGGCCATTCAAAATAGGTCTACTGCCTCACCATCCATCCCTATGACGGCTCCTGCTTTGGATAGAGAAGCACTAAATCTCGTTCGGGAAAAGGTTAGACAAATTCAAGCTTCATCAGCTCCTAACTTACGTCCCTCTACTGCTCGTACGCCAAATCCTAAATACTTTAATCCCGAATTTGTAAACCCAAAAAACCTAAAAGAAGCTCTTACTCTTCTGGAAAAATGCGATTCTGAACCGGAAGGCGGTCTTTCTGCTACTTCTCCTTCGGCATATCAAGAAGCTCGCACTTATGGGGGTATAGTTGGAGGAGTTCATGTTGATCCGTGAGCTCCAATGGCTGACTGCGATAATTTTGAAGATTATTACGATGAAGAAGATGGCTTTCAAAAGGTTAAAGGAAAACGAGGAAAATCTGGATCGAAAGCTAAATAAAAAAACCTCAAGCCTAAAAGGCCTTGGATTAATAAAAGGCAATTTGTTTGTACCTTTAATTTTCAATAAAATATAGGGGGCATTGCCCTTTGCGCTAAAAAAAAAATACTCCCTCCGTCCCGGCCGAAAAGCCACAAAACTAGCCATGCACGCAAAATAAGAAATGTGATGTAGGAAAGAGAAAAAGTTTAAATGTTGTGAGTATGAAAAATTAAATAGGAGAGAGAATGAGTGGGAGGTGATGTAAGAAAGAGAATGTTGTGAGTGTAAAAGTAAAGTAGGAGAGAGAATGAGTGGGTGGAATAGTAATAAAAACTTTCCTTTTTTGAAAAAGTGTCTTTTTAAATGGGACGTCCAAAATGGAAATTTGTGGCTTTTCAACCGGAACGGAGGGAGTACAGATTTATATCCCGATAGTGTCAAAGAATGTTAGTGAATTGGAACACACGATGAATGCTTGGTTTCATTGTCTAAATCTCCTTTATTGGGCCTCCATTTTTGGCTTTTGAAATCCTTATTGTTGTTCATACTAGATTGACTCCCGTGCGATGCACGGGGCATTACTGTATTGTATATTCAAAAGACAAAAATTGAACTAAAATAAATCAAAAAATTAATTCGTTTATACATTATGAAATAATTTCTTAAAGAATAGATTGTCAAAACATAAAAATTAGAAAACAATAAAATAGGAATAAAACAAAAATCATTAGAAATATGCATTTCTCCATATACAATTATGTAGTATTTTATCATTTAAAAAAAGTAAATAAAACACACGAATCACATACGAAATAAGTTATTGAAATTAGTAAAAAAATGTGAAGATTGGAAATATAGTTAAAAAAAAGATGATATTTTATTTCTTTTTGATAAACAGAAATTTTTAAATAAAAAAAAAAAGATTTCTTCATACCAAAAGAATAGTACAATTATCTAATAAAAATTTATTTTTAGGTAAAAATTATGATTTTGGTGTAAAAACATATAAAAATATTAATTTTAAAAAGATGAACAAATGGGGCAAGGGCCACGGCCGGCCAAAATGACTAAGCCTTGGCCAACTTGAGCATTATATAGGGAAGGGATAAAATTTTAGTTTTGATTTTTATTAAATGTGGGATAAACTCCTCAAGAACATGCCAAAGGCCAAGGCCGGCCAAGGCCGAGCCACGGCCAAGGGCAAAGCCGAGCCACGGCAAAGGCCAAGGCCGGCCAAGGCCGAGCCAAGGATAATCAATGTTAAATTTTATTATTTTTGACAAACAATTTTGTTTTGAATAGAAATAATTTTTTGGATATAAAAAATTTTTTGGATAAAAATAATTTCTTTGTCCAATTCAAAGTTGACCAAAAATCAACAAAATAATTATAGTCATATACATATATAATTATTAATATTAAATATATATATATCTTGAAATGAAGAAAAGAAGAGAATAAAAGTATAAAAAGTAGAAAAATATCAAATTGAAATAAAGAAAAAATCAAATGGAAAATATATTATCATACAATTATGAAGTATTTTATTTCTGATAAAATTTACAAAAAAAAACACAAACAATTTTTTCAAATGAAAAATTTCCCTTAAATGCGCGTACATCAAAAAAAATATGTACTATTTATTTACATTAACTCATTATGAACATAATTATGATATGTATTTTTAATTTAGCATATTTAATTTTGAGAAGAAAAAAAAATATATATATAAAAAAATATATATATTTATATACTTTATAAATACACAATGATTTTGACATAAAGTTAAATCAAAATTTTAAAAATGATGATAATATTGTCCGATATTCGTTTTATTAATACACAATTTTTAGAGACGGATAGAAAATTCGATAAATTTATTAATACTTTATTTACTTTGCTTCAAAGTTTAAATTATTTTTTTAATAAATTGTATGATGTAATGAACTCAAATAAACTCAATAACCATATTACCCCATCCAACTAAAATAAACTCAATAACCATATTTACTTTTCTTCAAAGTTTAAATTATTTTTATTAACACTTTATTTACTTTGCTTGAAAGTTTAAATTATTTTTATTAATACTTTATTTACTTTGTTTCAAAGTTTAAATTATTTTTTTAATAAATGAAATAAGTCTCTATTTAGATGTCCAAACGGTTATAACCGCTGGTTAACGGTTATAACCGGCGGTTAAAATAATCGTTAACACTTAACCGTAACCTGACCGTTAACCTTGTACAAACGGTTACGGTTATCCGATTAACGGTTATAAACGATTAACACGATTTATCCGGTTAAAACGATTATAATAATAGTTTTTTTTTTCCAAAATTAGTCCTTCTAACAGAATTTTTAACAAATTCAGTTAAGTTATATTTGAAAAAATGCTTACACAGCCAAGGCATATGCCTAGGCAAATGCATGGGTCGGCCATGCTCAAAGTGACGGCCAACTATTGGGAAAATGGCCCAGCAGCAGCCTTTATATAGCCAAGCACTTGAATTTTTTTGGTTTCCTTTCAATGTGGGATAAAATCCCAAGGGGCGGCAAGGCCACACGGCCAAGGCCATGGCCGGCCAAGGGCGAGCCAAAGCAAGGCCAAGGCCGAGCCACAAGCCTTCGATTTATTTCCCTTCATTTCGATGTGGGATAACTCCCAAGGCCACATGGCCAAGGCCATGGCCGGCCAAGGCAGAGCCAAAGCAAGGCCACGGCCAGCCAAGGCAAGGCCACAGCCGAGCCAAGGCAAGCCCACGGCCAGCCAAGGCCAAGGCCCATGTCCAATTTCTATATTTTTTTTTTTACAAATAAATAATATCTTAATATTATATTTTTTATTTTGTATAAAAATATTATTTATTTTTGACAAATAATAAAAATAAGTGGCAATATTTTTTGGATATATATATAAATTTATGAAATATTTTGACAAATTTAAAATTATTATTTTGAAATATTTATTTTGACAAATATATATATATATACATATATATATATATATATATATATATATATATATATATATATATATATATATATATATATATATATATATATATATATATATATATATATATATATATATATATATATATATATATATATATAGTATACTCCTCCGTCCCAATGAAAGCTTCACTAATTACCCAAAAGGTCGTCCCGTTAGAAACTTCACCTTTCCTTTTTAAGCAAAGAATAATCATATATACTTGGTAAATACACAATGATTTTATTTATACATATTTTTTCACTCTCATTTCCATAATTTGCGTTCCCACCCAAAAAGGTGAAGCACTTATTGGGACGGATGGAGTATATTAAATAATCATATATACTTGGTAAATACAAAATTAATTTAAAAAATTAATCATATATACTTGGTAAATACACAATGATTTTATTTATACATATTCAAAATCATTTCAACTCATCATCCTATACCCCATCACTTGTATTTTATTTTGTATTATTTTTTTAATTATTGAATTTATTATTATTAATTTTTTAATTTATAATTAAAAAAATTACTTCACACTTAAATAAATTTTTAATTTTTTTTCTTATATATGATAATAAAAAAATTATTTAATCATATATTCTTTGTAAATATATGATAATAAAAAAATTATTTAATCATATATTCTTTGTAAATACAAAAAAATATTTTCTTTTTTCTTAAATGGGCAAATCGCATGGGCCAAGGCCATGGGCAAGGGCAAGGGCCATGGCCGACCGAAAATATATTCTCTAGGCTAGCTTGAGAATATATTGAGAAGGGTTAGCATTTGAGTTTGGTTTGTAATAGATGTGGGATAAAAACCTCTAGGCCAAGCCCAAGGCTAAGGCCGCCCAACGCCCATGTCCAATTTCTATATTATTTTTTTTTTTTATAATATCTTAATATTATATTTTTTATTTTGTATAAAAATATTTTTTATTTTTGACAAATAATAAAAATAAGTGGCAATATTTTTTGGATATATATATAAATTTATGAAATATTTTGACAAATTTAAAATTATTATTTTGAAATATTTATTTTGACAAATATATATATATATATATATATATATATATATATATATATATATATATATATATATATATATATATATATATATATATATATATATATATATATATATATAGTAAACTATATTAAATAATCATATATATTTGGTAAATACAAAATTAATTGAAAAAAATAATCATATATACTTGGTAAATACACAATGATTTTATTTATACATATTCAAAATCATTTCAACTCATCATCCTATACCCTATCACTTTTATTTTATTTTATATAATTTTTTTTATTATTGAAATTATTATTATTATTATTATTATTTATAATTAAGAAATTACTCCACACTTAAATAAATTTTTAATTTTTTTACTTATATATGATAATAAAAAAATTATTTAATCATATATTCTATGTAAATAAAAAAAAATTATTTTTTAATGGGACAATCTCATGGGCCAAGGCCATGGTCAAGGGCCATGGCCGGCCGAACTAACATACCCTAGGCCACCTTGGGAATATATTGGGAAGGGTTAGCATTTGAGTTTGATTTTTAATAGATGTGGGATAAAAATCTCTAGGCCACGCCCAAGGCCAAGGGCCAAGGCCAAAGCCGGCCAAGGCCGAGCCACGGCCAAGGCCAAGGCAGGCCAAGGCCGGCCAAGGCCAAGGCCAAGGCCCATGTCCAATTTCTATTTTTTTTTTAATAATATCTTAATATTATATTTTTTATTTTGTATAAAAATATTATTTATTTTTGACAAATAATAAAAATAAGTGACAATATTTTTTGGATATATATATAAATTAATGAAATATTTTGACAAATTCAAAATTATTATTTTCAAATATTTATTTTGACAAATATATATATATACACATATATATATAGTATACTATATTAAATAATCATATATACTTGGTAAATACAAAATTAATTGAAAAAAATAATCATATATACTTGGTAAATACACAATGATTTTATTTATACATATTCAAAATCATTTCAACTCAACATCCTATACCCCATCACTTTTATTTTATTTTGTATAATTTTTTTTATTATTGAAATTATTGAAATTATTATTATTATTATTTATAATTAAGAAATTACTTCACACTTAAATAAATTTTAAATTTTTTTTACTTATATATGATAATAAAAAAATTATTTAATCATATATTCTTTGTAAATAAAAATAATTTTTTTTTTTTTTAATGGGACAATCGCATGGGCCAAGGCCATGGTCAAGGGCCATGGCCGGCCGAACTAACATTCCCTAGGCCACCTTGAGAATATATTGGGAAGGGTTAGCATTTGAATTTGATTTTTAATAGATGTGGGATAAAAAACTCTAGGCCACGCCCAAGGCCAAGGGCCAAGGCCAAGGCCAAGGCCAAGGGCCAAGGCCAAGGCCAAGGCAGGCCAAGGCCAAGGCCAAGCCCAAGGCCCATGTCCAATTTCTATTTTTTTTTTTTAATAATATCTTAATATTATATTTTTTATTTTGTATAAAAATATTATTTATTTTTGACAAATAATAAAAATAAGTGACAATATTTTTTGGATATATATATAAATTTATGAAATATTTTGACAAATTCAAAATTATCATTTTGAAATATTTATTTTGACAAATATATATATATACATAGATATATATATATATATAGTATACTATATTAAATAATCATATATACTTGGTAAATACAAAATTAATTGAAAAAAATAATCATATATACTTGGTAAATACACAATGATTTTATTTATACATATTCAAAATCATTTCAACTCATCATCCTATACCCCATCACTTTTATTTTTTTTTTGTATAAATTTTTTTATTATTGAAATTATTATTATTATAATTTATAATTAAGAAATTACTTCACACTTAAATAAATTTTTAATTTTTTTACTTATATATGATAATAAAAAAATTATTTAATCATATATTATTTGTAAATAAAAATATTTTTTTTTTTTTAATGGGACAATCGCATGGGCGAGGCCGTTGTCGAGGGCCATGGCGTAGAACTAACATTCCCTAGGCCACCTTGAGAATATATTGGGAAGGGTTAGCATTTGAGTTTGGTTTTTAATAGATGTGGGATAAAAACCTCCAGCTACGCCCAAGGCCAAGGCGGCCAAGGCGGCTGGGCCAAGGCCGAGCCACGGCCAAGGCCAAGGCAGGCCAAGGCCGGCCAAGGCCTTTTGTCCTTTATAATTGCAATTTTGCCATGCTGTGAAATGACGAAAATGCCCCTCAAAGTCCCTTTTATTACCAAATCCTTGTTATTATATATTTATAGATTATAGATATATACTTGGTAAATACAAAATTAATTTAAAAAAATAATCATATATATACTTCGTAAATACACAATGATTTTATTTATACATATTCAAAATCATTTCAACTCATAATCCTAGCCCTAAAACTTTTGTATTTTTTCCATGTGGGATAAAACCAAGGCCAAGTCCACGGCCAAGTGCCACGGCCATGGCCAATCATGATTTCCCACATTGAAAAAAAAAGAATGAAAAATGGCCTTGGTATATAATGAGCCATTATATACCTAGGCAACCCATTTTCTTTTGATTATTTTTCGATATGGGACAACTCCCAAGGCCATATGGCGAAGGCCATGCCCGGGCACGGGCGAGCCAAAGCAAGGCCACGGCCATCCAATGCAAGGCCACGACCGAGCCAAGGCCCAAGTCAACGTCCAATTTAAAAAAATTTTGTTTCAAATAAATTCCTTTGGCTTAAGCCTCATTATATAATCAAGACAAGAATAAAACTTTTGTATTTTTTTCATGTGGGATAAAACCAAGGCCAAGTCCACGGCCAAGGCCAAGCATGATTTCCCACATTGAAAAAAAAAGAATGAAAAATGGCCTTAGTATATAATGAGCCATTATATACCTAGGCAACCCATTTTCTTTTGATTATTTTTCGATGTGGGATAACTCCCAAGGCCACATGGCCAAGGCCATGCCCGGCCAAGTGCGAGGCAAAGCAAGGCCACGGCCATCCAAGGCAAGGCCACGGCCGAGCCAAGGCCCAAGTCAACGTCCAATTTAAAAAAAAATTGTTTCAAATAAATAATATATATTACTATTTATATTTTTTATTCTGTATAAAAAATATTTTATTTGACACATAATAAAAATAAGTGGCAATATTTTTTGGATATATATATAAATTTATCATCATCCTATACCCCATCAAATTTATTTTATTTTATAATCATTTTTTTAGTATATAATTATAAATATTATTAAAATATCATTTATAATTAAAATATTTACTTCACTTAAGTAATTTTCACTGAAAAGAAATTAAAAAAATAGGAAAGAATAATCAACAAATTTATATTTAAAATTGGGGATTATTTTTCTTTGTCCAAATCCAAATGAAAGAAGTATCTAGTTAAAGAGAAAAAATTTATTAATTTAGGTGAAAAAATGAAATTAAAAAATAATTAAAAAAATAGATTTTTTTTTATTATGATTTATAATAAAAAATAATAATTATGACTTCATTAATTTGCAATAAAAAAAATGAAATAATTATTAAAGGATAATTAATAAATTAATATTTATACAAAAGATTGTTTTTTTTTTCAAATAAAATAAGTCTCCACTTAAAGAGAAAATAATTAACAAATTTTGATTTATCCGGATAAAGAGTAAAGTGAAGGTCATTTTTTTTTTCAAATTAGACCTTTTAAAAAAAAATTGTAACAATTGTTTTATCCGGATCCGACCCGATTTTTTAAGGGTCATACCCGAATCCGACCCAAAATGCCCCTATCCGAGCCCCGATCCAATTCGAGGCCAAGGGCAAGCATGGGCCAAGGCCAAGGCCATGTGTTAGGGCCACGGCCGGCCAAGGTGAAATCCCAATGGCCAGCTTCAGCATTTATAGGGGAGGAGAGCTTTTTTTTTTGTTTCAACCCAATGTGGGATTAAATCCCCTTCAGGCCACAGCCAAGGCCAAGGCCGAGCCACGGCCAAGGCCAAGGCAGGCCAAGGCCGGCCAAGGCCAAGGCCTTTTCTCCTTTTCAATTGCAAATTTGCCATGTAGTGAAAAGACGAAAATGCCCCTCAAAGCCCCTTTAATTACCAAAACCTTGTTTTTATATATTGATAGATGTACTTTTTTTTTATTCCAAGAAAATGCAGTTGACTGACCATCGATGGGTTGAGTTCTTCTCATGCTTAGCAGCTTCAGACATGGCCAAATCCGGGTACGGGTACGGGTACGGGTACGGGTCCGACCCGCTGGGTCACGGGTCCAAAAATGGAGACCCGGAACCGAACCGTGAGGGGCACGGATACGGGTACGGTTCCGGAACGGGTCCTACGGGTACGGGTACACGGTTCCACTGGTCCAAAATAATTATGTTTTTTTCAATTTTTTTTTCAAATTTAGTTGTTACCTATTTTTTTTTTCAAATTTTGTTGTTACCTTCTTTTTTATTTTTTTTATTTTTATTTTTTTATTTAGTTGTTAAGAAGGATATAAATAAAGTTATAAATACTATTAAATAGTCTTTAAAATGCCAATGCAATACCACCCTCTGTTGGAGTTTGGAGTGACTTTGGACCGTTGCCTTGCCCCTACGGCCCTACCCCTACCCGGCTAAGGACCTACTAACCTAACCCACTCCCACAGTCAGTAAGTACTAAGTAGTAACCCTCCTTGTCAATTATCATTGTCATTTGTCTTTGACTCATAAGTCATAATTGTCGGTACTTGGCATTGGCAATGATCCAATTTCAATAATATAGAACATAAATAAAAAACTTGTATTTTAAAAAATTTGATTTGAGATGAGATGAATGAAAATAGTAAAAAACTCGGTTAAACTATAATAATTTTATATAATGAATTAACAAAGTAATAATGTAAAAAAAAGGGACGGTACCCTTTAAATTTTATTAATATAAAAAGAAATTACAATGAGGGGGACAAACCAATCTTGCCCTTTTATAAGTAAGGGAGGACATAAGGAGCCTTACCTCTTTTATTACAATAATTATCTAATTCTATTCTAAAATCTAACCTACATAAAAAAAAATACAATTTAAAAAAAATTACAATTGCTTACCTTAATCGCTTCCCGTTCCCGTTGTATTACCATCAAAGTAGTCATCATCATCGGAAGAAAGCGCATTTGAGGAGTCTTGCTCTCTTCTTTCCGCTTTGAACCAATCATTCAACAAAGTTTGACGTTCTAAATTAGCGGTTGTTAATCTTAATCGCCTAGGGTCCAACATATTACCACCAATGCTAAACGCCGACTCCACCGCAACCGTTGATGCGGGACAAGCAAGTATTTCTCTTGCAATCATAGAAATGATAGGAAAAGAAATTGCTTTCTTGGACCACCAACTTAAAATATCAAAGTTTTCGATATCATATTCAAATATTCCATTTAAATATTTATCAAATTCACCATTAGAACCGCCGACTCGAGCTTGTTGTTTTCCATAAAAATTTGCCACAAATGATGATGATGATGACATTGACGACGATGAGGAAGCTTGAACCGAAGGTTGGCGGCTTGGCAGGCTTGCACCATAAAGTGAGTTGTACTCTTTAAAAATATCATAAAATGCTTGTCTAACTTCACCAACAATTTGAGTTACGTTTGGTACACAAGGATCACTTTGACCAAATAAATTTGAATAATAAAAAGAAAGAAATGCTTCCAAATCTTCTTCTCTTACTCTTGGATCTAATAACTTAGCAATCAAAAAAAGCATTGAAATATTTGTAAAATATTTTCTCCACTTTTCTAACATTTTGCAAACGGCGCCTCCAAGTATAGGATCATTTAAAAACTCACAAAAAACTGTAGAAATTTCGGCACAATGATCAAGAACTAAACTAGAAGTAGGATAATACGTACCGGATAGTGCCAACGTTGCTTCCTTGAATTTCTTCAACAATTTAATCATACTAGCACATTCTTCCCATAATCGACCATATATTGGAACATTATAATTTATGGAACCCAAAAATAAGCAAATATCACTTCTATGATCATAAGAATCTTCTAATACTACTTCCTATCCTAGGCTTTTGACGCGGGTCCTACGGCGGGTCATACGGGTACGGTTCCACGGGTCGTAACGGGTACGGTTCCACGGGTTGGAACCGCCGGGTCACGGGTTTTGAGAAAGAGGAACCGTAACCGAACCGCTAATTATACGGGTACGGGTCCAACGGTTCCACGGGTCGAAACGGGTACGGGTTTGGCGGGTCAAATCCGGGTACGGTTCCACGGGTCCAAACGGGTACGGGTACGGGTCGGCCATGTCTACAGCTCATCTATATATATCTGGATTCTATATCTGATGCAGAAACAGACGTGTAGAATTAGACGAGAAGTCCATGGAATGATTATTCAGGCAGCGGAGAGGATTCAATATCAGATTTATATCCCCGATACTGTTAAAGAATGCTAATACATAGGAACAAGTTAAGATCATTTGTTGCTGGTGCTTAGGGCAGTGGGGTGATCCGAGCTGCCCGAGCTCCAACTCATGTTCGGCTTGAGCCCAAGATGTCTGCAGGGATTGTTTGAGTAGAGCTCGACAACTGAACCTCATTCAATAAATTAGTGGCATTTTGTAACTTCGCATAGTAAGGAAAGAAGTGATAAAACCTAATTACTTCAGTTCATCAAGTCGAGCTTGGTATCATTGTTGAATCCGCTAACTCCATTTTATGCTTTGGCAATCTTTAATTTTGTTGACATGTTCAGATGTACTGTATATTGTTGACATGCTTGGATTTCTACAACTTTTAATTTCCAGGTACGCCCTTATGATAGCTTTTATTATGTTCTTAAAAGTGACCTTTTAAAATTGATTAGAAGTTAAGGCTACTCTTGCAATTCCCCACCCAAGTTCACATCTTGTACTGAAAATTTTGCTCCTCACTAAGTTTCTTCGGCGGAATTGGATTCGGCCCAAGCATTGATAAAGTTTGGTTTGGTTCTCGCACACAGGTGATTACATTAAACTTGTTCCTATCTACTGCATGTGATTTAGCCTTTCCTAGTACAATTTTCTGATATGCTTTAGCACTATTGTGTTCTGCTTCATCAAGCTTTTTCTTGTGACCTAGGTCATATATAGGATTTGATAATGTGGTTGATTAAGTGGACCCTATTTGGTCACATGACCTGTTTGACAAAATGCCAAAGAGAGACTCTTATTTTCAGTGTCTCAGCATGCATCACTTGTATTAGAAGTTAATTTATTGTTTGATATTAGCTTTTGCTTATCAATGATAATGATTAATTCGCGTGGTGGTTCACTAAAACTGAGTGATCATAATAGCAACTGAGGAGTTGAACCTTTCGTTTATGTGTTTTAGATGGATCTGTCTCCCTTTGTTGTTTTTGTATGGGTTCTCCATACATTATAATTAAAAGCTCCATTTCCAGAAAGAAGGTTTGTGTCAGAATCTTCATGCTGTTTAACTTTTATCCTCGACAGTTTACACAACGTTTACTACCTCCATATGTCCATTTTGGTTCTTGATCAATTACAAAAAGGACCTTCATCTTGGGATGGAGCAAGTAATTTCAGAACTAAACGACGATGCTAAGAAAAGGACACCATGTCTGCGAGATCTAGTGAAGCTCTCACCATGTCCAACATCCTCATCCACACGCTCCTCACCTGCAACAACGCCATGTCTAGGACTGTCTCCGAGCATGCCGCCTGTGGCGTCCCTGAAAATGGGTGCACGGAGCCTCGGTTCTTGCAGGAGGCAGATCCGGTTTGTTGCCCAGCTCCAGTTCTAATGCATTGTAAGTGGTGGGTGTATTTAACAAGGTATGTATACTTAGAATTTGGGTGGGTGTAAATAGCTCCTCCCCCATTCCAAAATTAAGTACTAAAACAAACTAGATGGATGGGTCTTTCCTTAGAAATGGCCTTGCTATTGCCTGATGATCTGACCACCTATTTTAATAATGTAGATACTTCTTATGTCTTTCTTGCTGCTCTCTTTGGATGTGCGAAAAGTTCAAGTCAAGTGGTCCTCGTGTACTTAGTATTTCAGAAACTAGTGTGTATCTTCATTTGCATATACATTTGAATATCTCTGTTGCTGTTTCCACTTATCTTTTTTCTCTAGTCTCTCTGATACACAATACATTTGTTGGGTACATGCTCGTTTTCAGCGGTGTTATGATTTTCATAGCTTTATGGAATACCATTGTGTATTATTTGCGGCAGCATCTTGAAGAAGAAGACTATGGTGAGAGGACAATCTCCTCGGCGGCATTGCTGCCGGATCATGGATGCCGCCGCTTTTCACTCACAGAGATTAAATTTGCTACCCCGAATTTTGATGAAGCATTGGTCATTGGGAAGGGTGGATTTGGGAAGGTCTACAAAGGGATCATCAGAAATGGGGCTAGTATTGTTGCTATCAAGCGGTTGGATTTCAGGTCAAATCAAGGAGCTCCAGAGTTCTGGACTGAGATTGAGATGCTTTCAAAGGTTAGACACAGCCACCTTGTCTCTCTTATCGGTTACTGTAATGACCACCATGAGATGATTTTGTCTATGAGTATATGCCCAATGGGTCTCTTGAGGATAATGTGTGCAAAATTGGTAGCTCAAATGGCAGAAATAGAAGTTCTCTATCTTGGGTACAACGTCTCAAGATATGTTTAGGCGCAGCTCGTGGACTGGACTACCTTCACATGGGTACAGGCACTGAACAGAGTTATACACCGAGATGTCAAGAGTTCAAATATTCTCTTGGATGAGAATATGGAAGCAAATATCTCAGACTTTGGGCTGTCTAAAATAGGCCCAACAAATCAACCATGCACAGATGTTTGCACACATGTCAAAGGTACATTTGGCTATTTGGATCCTGAATATTTCTTGACCCACAGGCTGACAAAAAAGTCTGATGTGTATGCTTTGGAGTAGTGTTATTTGAAGTGTTATGTGGCAGGCCCGCAGTGGATTCAAGATTGGATGAGGAGCAATGGGGTTTAGCTGGATGGGCTAAACACTGTGTGAAAGAAGGAAAAATTGGTCAATTCATTGATCCTAGTCTAAATGGAAGTATTTTGTCAAACTGTTTGGATGCGTTTTCCAAAATTGCTTGTCAATGCTTGCAGAGTAGTTCTAAAAGGCGACCTACTATTGGAGAGGTTGTCACCAAGCTTGAGTTTGTACTTGCAATGCAAGAGATGCCTGATACATCTTTACTGGAGGATGAGATCATTAGGCCTCTTCATGCCGATGCCAACCAAGAGATTGATTATTCATCCATTGAACTGGGGATTGGTAACCCCATTTCTAGGAAAGACACTGCCACGGATCAGGATGTTGTCAATGCGCGCAATACTGGGAGCAGTTTTGACAGTATAATTGCTTCTGGAGGCGGGGAGGTTCAAACCGCACCTTGTCCCATGCTTGGCCTGCCAAGAAAGGGACGTTTGTAAAGTGGGTGCATGCCTTCTTTTTATCAAAATTTAATTCCCCAACAGGTAAAATGCAGACCCTAATTAATGTGATTTAACTTTTGCCTTTTGGAATTACAGGTTTATATTTAAATTCTTTTTTTTTTTTTCTTTGGCGAAAAGGGCAGTGCCCCCTAAATTTTATTAAAAATAAAAATTCAAAAGTACAATAAATAAAGACAGAAAATAAAATAAAGAAAAGGTCAATCAAATCGCCTTTTAGGATTCCAAAGCCTTTTAGGCATGATGTTTTTTGATTTAGCTTTCGATCCAGATTTGCCTCGTTTTCCTTTAACCTTTTGAAAGCCATCATTTTCATCGTAATAATCTTCAAAATTATCGCAGCCAGCCATTGGAGCCCACGGGTCAACATGAACTCCACCAATAATACCCCCATAAGTGCGTGCATCATGATATGCCGTAGGAGAAATATCAGAAAGGCCACCTTCCGGTTCCGAATCACATTTTTCCCGAATGATAAGAGCTTCTTTTAGGTTTTTTGGGTTTATAAATTCAGGATTAAAATATTTAGGATTTGGCATACGAGCAGTAGAGGGACGAAGGTTAGGAGGGCGATGAAGAGGCTTGATATTGTCGAACCTTTTCCTGAATTAGATCAAGGGATGAAAATCCCACCACATTTCCTTCTTTTTCGGCCAAAGCTTCTCCATTATCTTTAGGAGCTTCATTTTCGGTAATATGGGATATCAAAGAATCTCCAACATTTTGAACTACCTCTCCAGATTTTTCGGCTTCACCATTATCATTAGGAGCTTCAATTTCGGTAAGTACCAAAGAAACTCCAAGATTTTGTTCGTCCTCCCCAGATTTTTCGGCCTGACCCAAATTGGAAAATTGCTCGGTCAAAGCCAAATCTGAACCTCCATTATTTTGATCCAATTTCAAATTTGAATTAGAGAAAATCTCTCCAGAAATTTCGGTAAAACCCAAATTGGAATCCGAATAGTTTGGGTTTACCGAATCCGGGATTACCCGAGGGACACCCTCACACGGGTCGACCCTTTCTTGAATTACCTTTGGACCGCCATCACCATTCACAGTGCCACCAATTGGATCTTCCACCACCGCCGGCGTATCCGTCTTCTCTTTGGATGAAGATGTTTCTTTAGGAACCCAAGTACCTTGTTCTTTACCATGCGGCATAGGAGGGCTACCCACTGTATTCTTGGGGCTAATTTCATGATCTACGTTAGTAGTCGCTACACCTCTATTTTGCTTCAATGCACCATCAATACCACCTTTAGATTTGTGAGCAAACCTACAATCAGCCAACGAATGTCCAACCTTAAAACAATGTTTGCAATACATTGGGAGGTTATCATATTCAATATATTGAAAATAACCTTCATCATCACCACATTCAATAAAAACCCTAGAAGGCAACTTCTTCAATAAATCAACTTGAACCAAGACTTTCGCCATGCTAGGTCTAGACAGATTTGCTGTTGCATTGTCAATACCCAAAGGTTCCCCGAATACCTTTACAATGGAGAATAAACTCATCTTGTTGAAAAGATGAATAGGTAAGCCCGGAAGACCCACCCAAACAGGGAATAACGAAGATTCCTGATCGGGTCTCCAACTAGGGGTCCAACGGAAAACTCTCATGATGAAACGCCCTACATGCCATTCTTCCTTTGCCCACAATCTAGTGAAATCTGCCTCATGAGATACCCGAATCAGAATATGTTTGGCATCAATATGCCCAATCTGGAAATCTGCCTTTAAACCAAACTTAAGAAAGCATCGTCTAGTTTCCTCCATGTTCGGCCTGCCTTTGGAGAATTTACCAACCAATGTGTATAGAAAAGGTTTTGCAAGAACATTGATCACTTCCTTAGGGAATTTAATGGCTGGCTCACCGTAATGCGAAGAAGCAGCAATCATAGGAATCACAGATGTATTAAGGGAGGAGTCTTTGAAAAGGCTTGCAAAGGATTTTGCCTTTGAAGGTGACGGCGGCAGCCCATAAGACGGCGCCTCCACCCTAGGAGAAGCCGAACTGAACGGAGGGCCTTGGGCCGTTAATGGCGGATCAAGACCAGAAGAAGAAGGGGCCATATGGCCGGGAATGAGGCCGGAAAGCAGCCGGCGGCCAAAACCCTAATTTGGGTTCCGCCCCAACTCTAGAGAGAATTGATATTTAGTGCGTGTGTGTGTAAATCTCGAGATTCTGGAGATTTTTGGAAAACGTTTTACTTATATATTTAAATTCTGCAGTGCTTTTATTTTCTTAGAGAAAACATAAAAAGGCCAATGACAATTATAATTTTCCAACCAGTTGTTTGTCCCTTCTATGTATGAAAGAACAGCTGATATGATTAATCTTTCTTACCATCCCAGCAGTGTATTTATCCCGTCAAAGGATTGCATGCATACTGATGTTTTATGCAATACAAGTCTTTATTAATAAATAGCTGATAGTCATGACCATGCGAATCTTATCATTCCCCTTTCTGGACCAAAAGTTTTCTTTATCAAGAGGATAGATGTTTGTGAAATCCTGGCAACATTTGTTATTAGAATGTATTAAATAAACTTGGTTTTGTGCTGATCCCTAATAATTGATTGGCTACATTTTCAGTGGGCAGATGGCACCAGAATACATGATGCAAGGGCAATTCTCAGTTAAATCAGATGTCTTTAGTTCTACTTCTGGAAGTCATAAGAGGCCAAAAGACGAACCATTCTTTAGTAGGCAAGAACTTTCATAGCAATTTACAGGATGTACGTATCTTTTGTGGAATAAAGTACTTGCCTCCTTGCATTTATTATCTTGATACGTATTTGTAGTTTCACCTTTAAGTTCATTCAGGCCTGGAGAAACTGGAAGGAAGGAACATCCTTAAATTTTGTGGATCAAACATTGAGAGCTGATCTAAATTATGGAGGTGATGTGGTGAGATGCATCCAAATTGGGTTGCTATGCGTCCAAGGAAACGCGGATGACAGACCAACCATGGGTTCAGTTGTTCTCATGCTTAGCATCCCATCCATCAGTCTACCTGAACCTTCAGAGCCAACATTTTTTACTCGTAATCAGGAGTCTATATCTGATGCAGAAACAGACATGTGGAATCATTATTCAGGCAGCGGAGAGGATTTAATAACAGATTTATATCCCGGATAGTGTTAAAGAATGTTAATGAGTTGGAACAAATGATGAAGATCTTTGTGTTGTTTGTGTTTTGTTTAACTTGTTGAAATCTCCATTCTTGGGTCTTTTTATCTTTTGGTATTGAAAGCAAGCCACAGCAAAAGTGCTTTCCTTACCTGAGGAGATAGAGGACTGATCTAAGAGGGCGTGGAGATAGGCTGGTTTGAAATCCTTATTGTTGTTCGTATGTATTGTTCAGTACTCCATCCTTCCCGAAATGGATCATCATTCATACTACTCCAAGAAAACGCAGTTGACAAAACAACCATTGGTTCAGTTCTTCTCATGCTTAGCAGCTCATCTACCATTCTACTCAAACTTTCAGCTCCAGGATTCTATTTCTGATGCGGAAACGGATGTGTAATCAGACGTGTATTCAGGCAATCTGTAGAATTCAATAACAGATCTATTTCCACAGTGGTGTTAAAAGAATGCTATGCAAAAACTTGAACAAGTGAGTAGTGAAGTCAGGGTCTTTTTTTTGCCCTCTTCAAATTTGTCTGTATTTCCCTACTGTTTCCTGGTGATGGCTTGGCTGAGAGATGGAACGGTGGCAGAATGAGAAGACGATACTGAATGAAACAGGATTCTTTTGAAAGTCATTTTTCTGAATGGTTGTCCAGGCCCTGGTGATTCTTGAAACCTCTTTGTTCTTGTATATATTTCTGATGAAAGCACTGGTTGTGCCTTCATTAATATTTATCATCTTTCGGTGATAATGTTATAATCATAGAGAATCTGGAAAATGACCTGTCCAGCTCCACTGATATGCAGAATAGAGCCTAAACATCCATGTAGGGGGAAGAATTCTATGTCCGAAACTGAGTTATTTTGCTGCGTGGGGAGTAAAATGGATGGAATCAGGTCTTATGACGGCCATTTATCTGTAACCACCTTAAACACTCCCACTTATGATTTTCCTGAACTTTCTGTTTTTTACTATTTCCTGTAAACCCTCAAGTTTTATCACTTGAATCAAGCTTGGTGACAGAAATGCGAAGTATCCAGTATGTATGAACTGGTTAATACTAACAGCTTTCTTATGGCAAACAGGGGCTAACACAAAGCTACATCTTGAAGCCTTCGCTCTTAGCATGCATGATCATGTCCTCCACCAGGCAAGATTTCCCTTTTCATCTCTTTTTAAACAAAGTCATCTCGACTTATCATATTGAGATCCCTAATGTTAATCGTATTTGACTCTCTAATTTATGAGTTTTCAGATGATGGATTAGTTTGCTTTTAATACTAGCTGGATGGGTCTTTCTTAGAAATGATCTTGCTATGACAATTATTTCAATAATGTGGTCAATTTTATTTTTTATCTTTCTTCCTGCTTCTGAGGATGTGTGAAAAATCAAGCCAATTGCACACCTATGATAGATCAATTAGCAGGCTACTAGGAAGGTCTGCCCCAATCATGTAAAGAAGCTCATAATTATCTGTGCATAGTTTGACGAAAATTCTGTGAACATCAATACTAAAATTAATGATCAGATAGCACATTGACATTTTATCAATGTGTGGGCCCGAACCTTTTCTGGACCCCACGCATAGTGAGAGATTTTACTTTTTTTATGACATTATACTTTGCACCATTGATACAACAACAACATTACTGTTGGGGAACTACATCTGGTGGCACTACCAAACTAGGATATTCAGTAATATCAAATCCGTTCTTACAATCAAAGGCCATGATCTCTATCTGGAGTCATCCCCTCTATCTATATAAACGCACGCCACCCATACAACCCCTAGACATAATCTAGGTCGTCCATGGAATGCCTCTAAGAAGGGATCCAGCAGCTAGGATCAGAAGAAATCATCCTTCTTCTCAGATTATTGGTGAAGCGGATGAAGGGGTACGAACAAGGAACAAAGAGCCTAATAGTTACCGTGAAATGGTGAGGTATGTGTGCATGTCCACCACATACCACAAGGTAAAATACTCTTGTTTTGTTTCCTCTTTAGAACCCAAGAATGTTTCAGAAGCTTTATAACATAATTTTTTGATACAAGCCATGCAAGAGGAACTTGAACAATTTGCTCGTAACGAAGTTTGGTGTTTAGTACCACGTCCCATTAACACTAATGTAATTAGTACAAAATGGATTTTCAAAAATAAATCGGACGAGCAAGAAAATATTGTTCGGAACAAAGCCCGTCTCGTGGTTCAAGGTTATACACAAATAGAAGTGTTGACTTTGATGAGACCTTTGCTCCTGTAGCTAGAATAGAATCTATAAGACTCCTCTTGACAATAGCTTGTTATCTAAAAATTACCTTGTTTCAAATGGATGTTAAAGCTGCCTTTTTAAATGGTTATTTAAATGAAAAATTTTATGTTGAACAACCAAAAGGTTTTGAAGATCCTCATCAACCAAACCACGTATATAGACTTGATAAAGCCCTATATGGCTTAAAACAAGCTCCACGTGCGTGGTATGGTCGCTTAACCTCTTTCTTACTTGAATATAGTTTTACAAGAGGTGAAGCGGATAGGACTTTGTTCATTTTAAGGCATGGAAAAGAACTAGTTATTGTTCAAATATATGTTGATGACTATGGCTCTACGTCTCAAACTTATTTAAAAGATTTTGTAGAGGCTATGACGTCAACATTTGAAATGAGCATGATTGGTGAGTTAACATTCTTCTTAGGCTTGCAGGTGAAACAATCAAGTGAAGGGATATTTATTTCATAAAGCAAGTATGCAAAAAATTTGTGAAAAGGTTTGGGTTGGAGGGGGCAAAGAGCTCTAAGATTCCTATGTGTTCATCTCTTAAGCTTGGTAGAGACCAAGTAGGTGAGGATGTTGATCCTACCTTATATCGTTCCATGATAGGTAGCCTTCTCTATCTTACTTCTAGTCGTCCTAATATCATGTTCATCGTGTGCGTTTGTGCACGTTATCAAGCCAATCCTAAAGTCTCCCACCTTAATTCTGTCAAAAAATAATTAAATATGTTTCTGAAACAAGTGAATTAGGGATTTGGTTTAGTAAGGATACTAACACCAATTTAGTAGGCTTTAGTGACTCGGATTGGGCGGGGGATATGGATGATAGGAAGAGTACTAGTGGGGGTGTTTTTACTTGGCTAACAATTTAGTATCATGGTATAGTCGTAAACAAAACTGTGTCTCTCTTTTCACGGCTGAATATGAGTATGTTGCAGCTGGTAGTTGTTGCTCACAACTTATTTGGCTAAAACATATGCTAGATGATTATGGCCTTGAGAGTAATTCTTTGACTATGTACTGTGATAACTTGAGTGCTATCAACATTTCAAAAAACCCTTTCAGCATTTCCGTACTAAGCACATAGATATACGTCATCATTTTCTTAGAGAAATGGTAGATAAAGGCCTAATTCACATTGATCATATTGATAATAAGTATCAATTGGATGACATCTTTACCAAGGCCTTAGACCACGAGAGATTTTCTAGTTTGAAAAGATCTCTTGGTCTTTGTAATCTCTGAGTCTGTTTGTCAGTGCTACCTCAGGTGATGTTATCACTTAGGGTAACACTTGTATATTAGTGTAGTTTTTTTCTATTTATTTAAAAAAAAATTATATTTATTACTTTTGTAGTCTTTTAATCTGGTTAGCTTAGTTCTAACCGTGACACATGCTGACTTTTTTGTTATGGTAGGTCATCACCTAGGTTAACATGTTTGATATCATTCCCCTTTTGTACGAAGTCACTAATCACTCTATGTGATAAATGAAAAGGCAAAGAGGCAATTTTGATTCCATACTATTCTCTCGTGCTCGGTGCACGGCGTTCGTTGCGACGATGTACTCTTGCCAATGAGAATGTATGAGGTGATTTATGCTTCGTATTAGGGCCATGGAGCTCGCTACTACAGTGTACCCTACTTGAAAGGCATAAATCAATACTACCCTCCGTCCCATTACAAACCGGAAAGTTGGTCAACTGTTGACCATCTTTGACCAATAATTTATGAATATCTAGATATTTTTTTGTAATTCTAAAAAAAGTTATTGATAGTATTTCTAATGGTGAAGCAATAACAATTTTTAAAATTACAAAAAAATATCTAGATATTCATAAATTATTGGTCAAAGATGGTCAACAGTTGACCAACTTTTCGGTTTGTAATGGGACGGAGGGAGTATATCTTTACACTTGAAATAAAACTCGGGACACGAAGCTCGTTACTACGATGCTTCCTTGTTTAAATAAGTGTATTGAGATTTTATATCAAGCGTTGTACTTAATAGAATATGCTTGTTATGCCTAAAGTGCTTGAAAATAAAGTTAAGCTTGTTATGACTAAAGTGCTTGAAAATAAATATTTTTATCAAGGTATATCACATGTGTTATCCTAGGTGTTACCATCATTGCCTTAACATATTAGTGTGTGCTATATTAGTTTTTATTCTTTATTTTTCGGAAATTGTTGATTAATTTTTTAAAATCTGAAAACTTGTTTTTAAAGAGTTTACGAGTTTGAAAACGTCTTCAACAAGTTTCCTTTATTTTTGGTAAACTTTGTTAAGTAACAAACCCATATTATTTTGATTTTTGTTCTCATCATTTTCGGGTGTTGTTACAAAATTTTGTTTACTTGTGTGTTAATTATTTTCGTTTTACTTAAAAATATATATATATATATATTTTTTTTAATTTTATTTTAACAGCCGGTTACTGTTTTGGTTGTTGGGTTTAAAGATGGTGAGTGGTTAAGATTAAATAGGAGAGTTTAATTGTAGGGGTGTTGAGAGGGTTTTTAGGGATTAAGTTAGGATAGATTTTATCATGTCAAATCAATTTAATATCTTGTTCCCTATCTAATCTTCCTCTTTTCTTATCTCTCCCCTTTTACTGTCTCTCTCTCTATTTACCCCCTTTCAGCGTCAACTCCCTCTCTTCCAATTCCAAATCAAAAAACCTTCTCCAAAACCCTCAAAATCGTCCATGGCATCTCCTTCCAAAACAAACACCGAACCCTCAAACACCGATCACTTGGACATTTCACTAAGCATTGCACAGTGCTGCTTCTCGTGTTGCCATGGAAACTTCTCCCATGATAACACCTGCTTATTCTCCTCCCATTATGACCATAGTTCCAGCTGCTGCTCCTGTCTCTTCTTTAGCTCAAGATGTTCCTAAAGTCACCCTCATTCCTGCCGAACCGAAAGAAAAGAGGAACAGGAAATCTCCCTCCGCCAAATTATCTCCTCAAGTTGCAAAAAGGAGGTCTTATAACCGAATCAGATCAATCAGGTCCAAGGCCACCTCCACTACCTCCTCTGATCCGGTTGAATTTTCAGAAAGTTCCTTGGAATTGTCGTCTGCTCATGTGAGTGACGAAAATTTTGATGCCAACAAGGAGAAGGAACCGTCTGAAGACTTGTTTTATGCTTGGGTTGATGCTGAGGAAGAAGAAACTCTGGCTGAATTTCAGATGAAAAAGGCCAAGGGCAAGGGTTTAGCGAGTGCTACCAAGGGTAAGATATCATCTGAGGTAACACTTGCCCCCTCTAATACTCCTTCGAAGTCTTTTCCTAGCGATCATGATATATCTGGTGATGAGTTTATTCATTATGAGGAAGATAATGCTTTACCTAAACCCTTTCTTACTTTGCAGTTTTATAAGAAAGAAAACATGGAATTTTGGCTTAACAACTTGAGTAAGAAATTGTTGAAAGAAAAGCACATTGATGAGGAACAACTGAAAAAAGAAGGGATTGTTCAGTTTTTAGAGGACAGAAAATTTTTGAAGGCAAATAATCATGCCTCGGTTTTTGTAGAGAGTGTGGTTAGGAATTTCTTTACCAACTTGCATGCTCATCTAGACAATGAGGGGTCTGAGAAATATGGTTAAGTGTTTGTGAGAGGTAGGGTTTACTCATTTACTCCTGCCATCATCAACAAAACCCTAGGACTGCCGAATTTAGATGATGAGAGCATCCGTGTTAACCGAGATGATATGGTTAAATTCCTTACCCACAACAAAGTCCAATCTTGTCCTTCAAAAGAAAAGCTTCATGCTTCTAGGCTTACCTCTCTATTTTCTGTTTTGCATAAGCTTTGCATATTCAACTGGCTCCCCACTAAAAATGAACCTATTGTTACCTTAGAGCATGCAAATGTATTGTACAGATTGGGAAAAAATCATAGGATTAACTTTGGAAGGCTAGTGTTCAAACACTTGACATCTTGGGGTAGAAAGAAAGATATGAATATTTCCTTTTTCCCTTATCCTTCCTTGATCTTCAAAGTCTTGATTTTTCAATCCTTACCTATTGAAGCCTCTGATTCTTTCAGCTCTGAGCCTGAATACTATACCATTGATTCCCAACGGAAGAAAGGTAACAGGTATACTAAGGACATTCCCTGGAAAAAATATAATGAAAATGTTGGTTCATCTCACTACTAGAAACTGTGTCTTTAGCGACGGAATTACCAGCGGCGAAATCATTTCGTCGCTATATAGCGGCGGAAATTATGCTATAGCGACGGAAAAAATTTGGCGTCGACATCACCGACGAAATTTAATTCCGCCGCTGAGTTCCGTCGCTAAAAACGAATATTCGTTTCTTTACCAAAAATTAAAATAAAATAAATTAACTCAGCGACGGAAATTTCCGTCGCTGAGTTAATTTATTTTAATTAAATTTTTATTTCTCCGGTGGAATATTCCGTCGCTGAAATAAATTTTTAATTAAAATAAATTACATCAGCGACGGAAATTTCCGTCGCTGAACACCGGCGGAATACAATTTCCGTCGGTGTACACCGGCAGAAATTGGTCCGCCGGTCCACTGCGACGGGTTGTCAGCGACGGACCACCGACGGAATAATTCCGTCGGTGGAAGAGCTTTAGCGGCGAAATTACCAATTTAGTGGCAGAATTTCCGCCGCTAAAACATGTTTTTCTGGTAGTGTCTTCTGTTCTTCCTGGTAATATCTCAGGTGATATCCCAAGTGCTCCCTCAGGTGTTGCCCCAGGTACTTTTTCAGGAACTGATGCTGCAAGTATACTTACAATTGTGTTCAATCTTCTGGGCAACACTTCTCCATCAATTCCAAAAATAACAGTTCTCGGCTTTTTGCACAAACAGTCGAGTGCCAGTTGAGAACTTGTTGATGGGTGGGTCAAGCTATAGCAGGAAACTGACAAGTTTATCACTGAAATTTCTTTCCAAACGGGGGGAGGATGTGCTGCTGCTACAGCTGTTGGAGCTGGTGCTACTTTAGGTGATACCACCCGTGCTGGCCCAAGTGATGGTGGAGGTAATAGGGATGGAGATCAGGAGCAGAAGAGGAGTATGAAGAAGAAGAAGTCTGAATACCTAAAGGTTGTTGAACCTGAAGGTTGATGTTGCCACTACTTGTTGGTGGATTTGATTTGGTGTTCTAAAACAATTTATTTTATTTGGTGATGTGGTTCAAAACAATTTACTTTTTATTTATTTAGGGTGGTGATGATATTTTGGTTGCAAAACACTTTAGATAGTTTGTTTTCAAACATTAATCGTTTAGGTAGTTTTGTTTGAATTATGTTTTGGTACAATGGTTTATCGTTTTTATTAATTTCGAAAACTTTTTAAGTTTGAAATAAATTAGTTTTGATAAATCATTCTTTTTCGATTGTCTCCTTAATTAAGGGAGAGTTAATTTTCGTGGAGATGTTATGCTCTATGCTCTGTTTATGTTATTATGGACTGACTTTTTATTTATTTAGGGTGGTGATGATATTTTGGTTGCAAAACACTTTAGATAGTTTGTTTTCAAACATTAATCGTTTAGGTAGTTTTGTTTGAATTATGTTTTGGTACAATGGTTTATCGTTTTTATTCGTAGCTTAGTTTATTTCGAAAACTTTTTAAGTTTGAAATAAATTGGTTTTGATAAATCATTCTTTTTCGATTGTCTCCTTAATTAAGGGAGAGTTAATTTTCGTGGAGATGTTATGCTCTATGCTCTGTTTATGTTATTATGGACTGACAAAATTTTAGGTTTGTAGCACATTAGGTTTGAGAAGAAATATCCAACTAAGGGGGAAATTGTTAGTGTAAAATGGAGATGATATCCGAAATGATTTCCCATATTCCAGATGATATCCCAGATGATTTTCTGTGCTGAAATTTATATAGTTGCACATTTCTTGATTAATTGTTTATGTACTAATGTGCTAATATGATTTGGTTAGTATATGTTGTAAGTCCATATTTTAGGTTATAATATGATGAAGGAATGAGCTAAAAACGTGGAGGAATTTGGAAAGAGAAAGTTATGCATAAATAACGTTTTATGCATAAACTTTAGCCAAGCCTTGGTTGTGTCAACAATTTAAAAAACGTGAGAAGACTATGTCAAGATGGTTGTTGCTGATTAAAAGAGAGTACAAGGATAGAGAAGCTTGGGAGTACAAGACCTTATAACATGGACTTGGAGAGCAAGTAGACGGTTGCTACAATTGTGGGATGTTGGCGCATGATTTGAGGAACAAGCCAACCACTCTCCCCACTCTCCCTCAACGTCCAAGACAGCCCTAGGCTACATTAGTTTGAGTAGCCTTTAAGACACTTGAAGATTATAAATATGCTTGGAAGATGACACTTGAATATATGCCAATTTTACACACCTTCAAGCATATAGAGATAGAGTTCTTTGTTGGTTCGATTTATTCCATCCTCCCATATAATTTCGCACTTGATTACCTTGGTTTCAAGTTGTGTGTTGGCTAGGATTGAAATTTGTTCTTTATCTCTTGTTTCATAAAAATTACATTGTAATAGTTATAGGGAACATTTCGGCTTTGTAATTCATTTCATATAGTGAGTATAAAGTCTTGCCTAAGAGGCATTCTCAAGTTATATAATTTATATAACTTGAGAAAAAAAAATTTGTTGTTATTTTCCGCTGCAATCTCTTTTCAAAATTGTTTTTATTTTTGAAGTGTGTGTGTGCTATCTCAAGTGCTATCGTGGTGCTGTTATCACCTTGAGTATCACTTGTGTTTCAGGCCGTGACAATTTCAAACTCAATAATAAGACTCCTGTTATCCTCAAACTTATCCAGCTGTTATGTTATCCTTCTCAAGAATGAATATCTCGATATACTAGGGAGAGGAGCTAATGAAGTTAATTGAAGCTCAGCAGGTCAATTTTAAAATTGAGATGCTTTTAACCAAAAATAGAGATGAAAAATGTGTTTTTCTTAAATCTCAGAAAAAAGTGTTCTAAAAATGCGTGGTAACTCTATTATAAATAAGTGTAACTTATTTTTCTAAACGCGCAGTAATATTATTGTAAATAAGTGAAGCTTCTTTTAAATCATACAGTTGCAATATTTTAATAACGAAAACTTATTAACACACGAGCATTATAACACCGACACTAACACTCAAAAACACTAACACGCAAAAACATTTTCACTCGCGTTCAAAAAAACACTTTTACTAACACTCAATAATACTTCAATTAGCGTCCAACTAACACTATCACTTCTACTGACATTTAAAAAGTCTATCACTGGTGCTCAACAAACACTCTCACTTGCACTCAAAGAGTGCGAATGCATGTTTATTGTGTGTCAATGTATGTTTTAATGAGTACAAGTGCTTGTTTTATTAAGTTTTTCAAACTCGTTGAATGCGCGTGCGACAATTAGCACAACTTTTGACTTCGAGTGAAGCACATGACCCATTTCAAAGCAAAGGAAATTTTGAGATCTACAAGAAAATGGGGCTTTGTCTATAGAGTTTAAAAAGGACCATGGACTATAGGAACCGTGTACGAAATAACAAGCCCATAAAAGTCCAGGCGAGATGCAAAATTTTACAGAAACTCACGCTTACACATTACCCATGCCCGTTGCTCTTATACGGTTATACCCAAAAGTATAAAACTGAAAATATTCTTATACCTAGGTATAAAAATATTTATTTATTTCAAAAAATTTCACCTTTTCTTAAAAATAATAAAAAAATCTTATATTTTATTAAACAATCCGCTCTTATACCCATATGTATAAGAATAAAATAACTCTTATACCTAGGTTGAGTTTTTGTGGAATTTTGATCTGAGTCACTATTTGAATGTGGATTTTTGGATCTCGCCTGACCTTTTATGGATAACTAATTGAGGTGAAGGGGACTTAGGGGCCGTTTGGTTCAATGGAAAAAAAGTGAAGGAATGGAATGGTCAATGGAATTGAATTCATGAAGTAATTGGAATGAAAAAAAACTGGTCAAACCCCTCCGTTTGGTTGGCACGGAATGGAATGAATTAATTGTCATTCAATTCCTTGGCAAATCATGTTTGGTTTGAAAATACAAATTATAGGAATGGAATGAAAGCATATAAAATATCCATTTTACCCTTCTTTTTTTAAAAAAAAAAATTTTTTGGGGGGTGGGTGGGTGGGTGGGGTAGGTAGGTAGGGGGTTTGCAAAATGAATAATAATAAAAAAAAATTCGTGGGGGTGGGGGGTGGGGCAGGGGCTGGATGGAGGGGTAGGCAGGGGTCTTTTAAAAAAGAAATTCGCGGGGGTGGGGGGGGGGGTGGTAGGGCAGGGGCTGGATGGGGGGGGTAGGTGGGGGTCTTTTAAAAAAAATTGGAGGGGGGTGGGTGGGGGTGGGGTGGTAGGGCAGGGGCTGGATGGGGGGGGGTAGGCAGAGGTCTTTTTAAAAAAAATTTGGAGGGCGGGGTGGGTGGGGGGTGGTAGGCAGGGGGTGGGGTAGGGCAGGGGCGAGGTAGGGGTGGGTAGGCGGGGGCGGGGTGGGGGTGATTTGAGTTTGGAGGTATTTTGGTCAAAAAAAAATTTCCATTGCCAAAGGAATTCATCATTCCTTCCAAAATTGGAAGGAATGAAAATCCATTCCAAGGAATGGAATTTCATTCCGTCGGGAATGGAAAATTTTTCATTCCAACTAACCAAACGGGGCCGAAGGAATGAAGTCAACGAAATTCTCCATTCCTTTCCATTCCATTCCCTCCGTTTCCAACGAACCAAACACGTCCTTATAGAATTATTCCTTAAAAAAAGTTATTTTAGCGGTAGTGTTTGAGAGTGTCAATTATAGTGTCAAAGAAAGAGTGTTAGTGTATTTATTTTGTTAGCATTAGTGCATGTGTTATTGAGTATCGGTGTAAATGTTTAAGAGTATCAGTGACATAAGGCCTGTTTGATATCACTTATTTCCTAGTGCTTATGACTTATTACTTTTCGTAAATCATTTTAGTATTGTTTGATTTCAGTTTTTGTAAAATAAGTCATAAGTCATGTACAAGTCAATTAAAGCACAAATCACTTATAAGTCATAAGCAGTAGAAAAAGTGCTGAGATAAAAAAAACACTTGTGAACAGTAAAGTATTTACAGTAAAATAATAATAATAATAATAATAATAATAATAATAATAATAATAATAATGAAATAATAATAATAAAAAATAATAAATAAATAAATAATAATAATAATAATAATAAAAAATAATAATATAATAATAATAAAAAAAAATAATAATAAAATAATAAAATAATATTAATAATAATAATAAAATAATAATAATAATAATAACATAAAAAATAATAATAAAAACATAAAAATATAATTGAAAAAATAATTAAAA